>VMDO01020039.1:23628-38500 GCA_007922755.1 Pedetes capensis | reverse complement strand
ATATACCATGGACTGCCAAAAGAACCAACAGATCTGTCCTAGAAGAGGTACAACCAGAGTGCTCCTTGGAAGCAAAAATGGCCAAACTGCATCTTACATATTTCGGACATGTAGTCAGGAGAGAACAATCCCTGGAGAAGGACATCATGTTTGGAAGAGTGGCAGGTCAACGGAAAAGAGGAAAACCCTCCACCAGATGTATTAACACAGTGTCTGCAACAATGGGCTTAAACATAAATAAGATGGTTTGCCTGGCACAGAATCGGCAAGTGTTTTGATCTGCTGTACCTAGGGTCGCTATGAGTCGGACTCGACTCGACGGCACCTAACAACAATGACAACAACAATGTAATGGGAATTTTTAACAGAGAAGTAAATAGTCAAATGGTGTTTGGCAAAAGTAACTGAAAAACAGATTTCCCAATAGGCTGGAATAAGAAAGAGAGTAAGAAGGGACAGATGAAATCACAGAATGGGATGAAACACCAAACTTTAGTCAAAGAATAGCAAGCCGGGTGCAGAAGGGGTACAGCAGATGGAAGCAGAGACAGGGAAGCTATCAGCAGGGTCCAACAGTGCCAAAAAAGCCAGTGCATTTCACTCTCAAGATCATTGAAATTGGAAAAGCCCATAGTATTCCTGGTAGGCTTATTATTTTCTTAACAAATCCTCCCAGGGACTCCTCAGAGAAGTACTGAAGTTCATAAGATAAGATAGAATATGCATTCGCTGAAAGGCACAGATGGTAGAGAGACCCTTGAAATTTATTTTATCTTATCACCTCTGCTTTCTACCAGCACAGCAATGGAACTGCTCTCATTTTCAGGACCCCTGGGGCTTCTGCACATCCCATCTTAAAATACCACCATGTTGCCTTCAGCCCTGCCAGGGCAAAGTCCCCATGGTCTTTGTGACATGGTGCATATGTCCCCAGCCACGCTACACATGTCCAGCTTAATCCAAGACAGACCTAAGGCCACTGCAACACCGCCTGATGACTAGCAACCCAGAACTCCTAAAATAGTTCTTAAGGTATTCTGATGTTCACTTTTCCAAATTGATTTGCATTACACTTGGAAACTTATAACTCAAATGTGATGTATACATGTGAGTGTGTGTATGTGTGTATGTATGTGTGATTATGGAGAGAACATGGATTTAGCAAAGCTTATTTTCTGAATTTATCAAGGAATTGATGTTTTAGAAGTCAGATATAAAGAAAAATGAATCCTTTCAATTCCAGGTCAGTAGTTTGAATTCACCTCAGCTCAGTATTAACTCTAAGTATGAAATATGGGTTGCTTAGGTTGCTCCCAGGATAAAAATAGAATCCTGCCCTATTCAGGGCTGAAAACCATCCATATTCTCCAAATCAGAAGCACACTATTCCTGACAGCAAAGTGGCCTAATATAGCACCTTACTCAAGCAATGTATAAGTATATTCTAAATCTTTTAAAGACAATTTTTATTTAAAATAATGAAATAAACGTGCTCTATTTTGTTCACACATTACTGATGGAATGAATGGATCTATGCTTTACTAAGATTGGAAATTGAGGTCAAGACCTTGTTTGGATTATAAGACTGTGCTATTAAGTAGGAAGTATTCTTTAGGGATAAGGAACATTCACTACAAATCCAATACCTGTTTTCTCACTTTACCTTCCTATAATAATATTTTACTATGGCATTATGCTTTTGTTCAAGGTGGATGTTCCACATATTTTTGTAATAAATGGACAGGGACAGATGAATGGGTGGATGGATGAATGGTCTGTAAAATGAAAATGGAAATAGAACCCAGAATATATCCAGCTACTTTGTATGGCTTGAAAATATATCAACAAGAACCTGAATTTAATTAGGTACATTTATCTTGGACCCAGCCTGGAAGAAAGTGCAGATAGAGGAGGAGAGGGTCAGATTCTGTACCTGTCTCCTTCCTGTGAAGTGGCTGGGCCCTCTTCTTTGCTTTCTGGGTTGACTCTAGAAGCAACACCTTTTGCCGAGTCACATTTGACACACCATTTCTTTTTTCATCTCCTCCTCTTTCATTTAAATGTTTGATTGCTCCTGAGCCAGCATTGTGTTCACCTTGATTGTCAAATTGATTGGATTGAGAGATGACTGAGATATTATTAAAGCACACCTCCTGGCATGTCTGGAGGGCACCTCCAGAGAAAGTTAGATCATGAAGGTTTGAGTTAATCCACGGTTTAATTCATGGATGGATTCGAAATCTGAGTAGATCATTGGAAGTTGGTGGAACTATAAGAGTGAGGCCAAGTTGGAGGAAGGGGGTCATTGGGGGTGTGCCTTTGAAAACTTTGTTTTGGTCCTGGTCCATTCTTGTGACTCTTCTTTGGTTCTTGGCCACTAAGAGGTGAGCAGCTTCTGCCACACATTCCCAGTGCCGTGATATTCTGCCTCACCTCAGGCCCAAAGAAATAGACCTAGCTGACCTCGGACTAAAACCTCCAAAACCATGAGACAACATAAAATTTTCTGTCTTTTAAATTGTTTGTCTCAGATATTTGTCACAACAATGGAAAACTGACCAACACAAAGACATACTGAATGTTTTCACAGACCGTAAAGAAGTATGGGGACATGATAGATGTTTATTGAAATAAGTTAAACAGACGGATGCTATTTTCCATTTATTAATCCCCAAAATGCATTAGAGTCTAGCATGTGCTAAACCTCATTCTGATTTTTAGAGATAAAGCAATGAACAAAAAAGACAGAAATCCCTGCCTTAGCAGTGGATTGTTAGTACAGGAGAGCTGTCATCAAATCATATCCAACTCATAATGATCCTAAGTACAACAGAGCAAAACACTACCTAACACCGTGCCATGCACATGACCTATTTATATTTGAGCCCAATGTTGCAATCACCGTGTTTCTTCCCATTTTGACTTGTGCCACATAAGCAAAAGAAGGTTCCAGGGGCTTTACTCCATTCTCATCACTAAGGTTAACTTCCTTGAGGAGGTGACTCTTGCCCAGTTGTTTCTTGAATGCCTGCCAACTTGTGGGGCTCATTTCCTGGCACTGTATTTGATAGTGCTTCACTGTTATTCGTAGGGTTTTGGACTCGACTCAATGGCACCTAACAACAACAATTGTTTCAGGCTTAGGCTGCTGGTTCTTTCTCCCTTGTGTATCTTAGTTTGGAAGTTCAGCTTAAACCTGAATGGGTGACCTTGCTGGTATCTGAGATACAGGTAGCATAGCTTTTATCATCACAGCAACACACAAGCCCCCACGGCATGACAAGCTGTCAGACATGTGGGGGTAGCAGTGGATAAGACAGATAATAAATAAGTAAAATCTTGTGCACAGCCTGGAAGCACTTGTGTTGAGATGGGGCTGGAAAGGAAGTCACTACCAGTTCAGATGAAAATGATCAGGAAGGGCCTCACTGATAATGAGACATTTGATTCAAGACTAGAAGGAGGTAGCGATGGAATAGCCAGTAGGCAATTCGAGACAGTGAATGGCAAAGACAAAGGCCTTGCAGTGGGAACAAATTGGTATGTACAAGAACTGCAAGAAGATGAGTGTCACTGGGACAAAGTCTATGAAGGAAATACAGTATGTTGTAAGGAAATATGCCCTTGTGAGTTGAGAGAATCAGCTTGTGCTTGGAGTGAGATGGGAAGCTACTAAAAGGTGCTGAGCAGAGAAAGCACATGATCTTATATTTTTGCAGCGTACTTTATTGGGTTCAGAAGATGCTCGAGAGGAAATAGGATCCCTGTGGAAGAAGTAGAACAGCCGGTGACTAGCATTGTAATCCAGAGGAAACATGTCTGTGGTTGGGAGCAGGCACCAGGAATGCAAACAGCAAAAAGGGCCAGAACATGGACATATTGGGAAGCAGATTCCACAGTTATTTTTCTGACTATAATGCTCAACGTTTGGCAAGGTCTTTCAGAGAAGATATTTCCACAATAGTTAATACTTACAAAAGCATTTGAGAATTTGAAAGACCATAGGTCAGAGGAAGCCATTACTATCACTTAAGTTTTCTGTCAGAGAAGCAGAAAACTATTAAGTACTACTTCTTCTTCTTCTTCTTTTTATTTTTTTTTTTGTGGTACCTGGAGTTGAACCCAGGGCCTCATGCTTGCATGTTCTGCAAGTGCTGGACCACTGAGCTGCACCCCCAGCCCATTTTTTTATTTTTTGAGACAGGGTCTCGCTAAGTTTGCAGACTGCGTCTGGTCTCGAACTTGTGATCCTCCTGCCTCCGCCTCCCGAGCCACTGGGATTACAGGTGTGTGCCACCGTGCCCGGCTCAAAACTATTAAGTACTTCTAATGAATACCTGACTGGACAGCACCAAACAATAACAAATCAAGACCTGTAAGAGACCATAGCTGATGGTCAAAGTTAACCTGCAACAAAATAGTGAGAAATTTGCATCTCTGCCTGCTCCAGAAAGAATTCTATGGTATTTGCCCCTCGTTTGCCTTCCAAACTACACCAACTATAGCTCATTCACAAAATGTAAGCACCCTGGGGACCCCATCAGCAAAGAGACCTGGACATGAAGGGACATCATAGAAAGGAAGATAAAGAGCATTGAAACCAGCTGACTAATAGACTAGATGTGGGGTAAGGAAGGAAATGCACATCAAAGACAAGGCCAACATTTTTTAACTAAGCCCAAAGGAATTCTGTTTACTAGATGGAGGAATTCATTCAGTGTGGATATATGAGCTATTCAACTTAGGAAATGTTTGGTTTTTATAAGGTTAGTAGATGTTATGTTGTTGTTAGGTGCTGTCAAGTCGGTATCCGACTCATAGCGACCCTCTGTACAACAGGGGAAACACTATTGTCAATGCTTCTCTGCTGTTCATAGGGTTTTCAATGGCAGATTGATTTTTGGGAGGGGGTTGCCAGGTCCTTCTCCCAAGCCTACAGCTTCTGGTGTTCCCAGGTGGTCTCCCATCCAGGTACTAACCAGGCCCGACCCTGCTTAGCTTCCGAGATCTGACGGGATTGGACGCCACAGGGCTACCACTGCAGGCAAGGTTAGTAGATAGGCAAGCAGATATATCAAAAACAAAGTTGGAGTTATCAACCTCATGAAGTCAGGAAACAAATCCAGACTGAGATAGCATTTGAGAGTGTTAGACAATAGATGCCACATAAAGCCAGATAACTGGAAGAGAGCCCCAAGGAAATGGGTGTTTTCAGACAGAGCACCCAATAACTGAGCTTGAGAAGGAATCAGAAAAAGGAAGTCACTACCGATTCAGATGAAAGTGATCAGGAAGGGGCTGATCAGAAGTAGTAACCATGGACAGAGATTAAAAAAAAAAAAGAATAAAGAACAATAACCAAAGGATGGGGAAAACTTGTAGAAAGAAAAATAGAGCTATATGTTGTCCTAGAAACCAAGAAATATTTTGAGAAGGATCATCACCATAAAAATGTTGATGGGATCAATTAACCAAAACAGATCTCTTAACATGACAACCCCCAAGTGATTTGTACTCACATTCAAGTCTTAGAAGCACTGATCTATGGCACACGTACAAAAAAATCAGACTTAGCCAGAACAGTCTTAGTTCAACTATATTAATTTCAGATGAGACAGAGCTGTTGTGAGGATGAGAGCTGTGGAGGCGAAAACCTGAGGAATAGCTGTCTGATTGCTTCTACTTTCTAACTTAAATAGGAAAGAGGCCTCACCTGAGATCAAGAATGAGAGGATAAGGTATCAATATTTAGATATATAATGTTGTTGTTAGGTGCCATCGAGTAGGTATCTGACTAATAGCAACCCTGCATACAACAGGTGAAACACTTTTGTCAGTGCTTCTCTGCTGTTCATAGGGTTTTCAATAGCAGATTGATTTTGGGGAGTTGGTTACCAGGTCCTTCTCCCAAGCCTACAGCACTTGGTGTTCCCAGGTGGTCTCCCATCCAAGTACTAACCAGCCCCGACCCTGCTTAGCTTCTGAGATCTAATGCCACAGGGCTATGGCTGAAGGCTAGATATATAATAGTAGATGTGAAATAGACTCTTGGATGATGGGAGAGAAAGTGGACAAGTGGAATATAGCATAACATAGTGTGCTAGCTGGGATTAAAGAGCATGAGTTCAACATACACCCTATTGATGTGGTTTAATGGTCTCCCACATCCAGGGTTAGCAACTAAGCATATGAGTTTCCTATTGCTGCTATAACAAATTATGACAAAATTAATTATTACATTTCTGGAGGGTGAAAGTGCAAAATGGGTCTCAACAGGCTAAAAGAACATCAGTAAGACTGTGTTCTTTCTGGAGTTCAGGTAAGAAACTGTTTTTTCACCCTTTCCAGCTTCTAGAAGCTGCATGGATTCCTTTCCCCTCTTTATCCATTTGCAAAGCCAGTAGCAGCATGGTTAATACCCCTCACGCTGCCTTCTCTATGGTTTCTCTTCCAATTCCTGCTTTCATTCTGAAAGTACTTATAATATTAGACTGATCTGGCTAAGCTCCTCAGTGAAGTTTAGTGATTAGCAATATTCATTCCACCTACAACTTCAATTATACTTTTCCATGTAGACTAACATATATATTCATAGATTTCAGGGATTAGGATGTAGACTTTTGGGGGGAACCATTATTCTGCATCTGTCAGCTTGTGGTGCTATGGGAACTTGCATGCTGCTGTGATGCTGAAAGTTATGCCACCAGTATTTCGGATACCAGCAGAGGCACCCATGGTGGACAGGTTTCAGTGGAGTTTCTAGAATAAGACAGAATAGGGAGAAGGACCTGGCAGCCTACCCAAAATAATTAGCAATTGAAAACCATATGAATAGCAGAGAAGCACTGTCAAATATAGTGCTGGAAAATGATCCCCCAGGGCTGGAAGACATCCAAAAGACAACTGAGGAAGAGTTGCCTCCTCCAAGTAGAGTTGACCTGAATGATGAGAATGGAATAAATCCGCTGGGATCACCTTTTGCTGATGTGACACAACTCAAAATGAGAAGAAAATAGTGGCTGCAATGATGGGCTCAGACATAAAATGATTATGGCTGTGTCACAGTGTTGGGTAGTGTTTTGTTCTGCTCTATGTAGGGTTACTGTGACTTGATAGCAACTAACAATCTTATTCTGCCTAGCACACCCTGGTACAAGCAAGAACTAGAATATAATCAAATGGTCGTTTGCCCAAGGAGCACATATTGTGATGTGAGAGCAGGAAGAGGTTTGGAAGGCATGTCCTTCTGTTATTTAAATGATTAATCATGGAATATCAGCTTAATGAGGAACACAATCATATATGGGAGGCTAGAGAAATTTTGTGAGTGAGAATTCAAAGATGAATGTAATTAGACTTATAGGGAATGGGAAAAAAAGATGGGAGGTTTTCTGAAGCTGAGATGTTTAACACAAATCATGTACGATTTTACCAAAACAGTGAATCTCAGCAAGAAAAACAATTTCTGTTTTTATCAATTTTTAGAACAATTAGCATAGTTTTGGAACACAGTAGATTTTTAATGTGTTTGTTCGATGGGCGTTAAATTGTGTGTGTGGAGTTATACCAAATACAAAGGAAGGCTGGGAGACCACCCAACCAGTCACTTTCTAAGATGGAGACATTTGATATCCCATAGGTAAATTTGGTGTATGTATGTGTTTGTGTATGTAAGCATGTGCCACTGTCTATTTCTTGGCGCACATATGCTACAGCTTTCTCTACTGTCTTTAACATATATTGTGCTGTATTTTTTTTAAAAGGATTTTTTGTGGTACTGGAGGATGGAACCTAAGGCCTCATGCATGCTTTGCAAGCACTCTGCCACTGAGCTGCACCCCTGGCCTCTTTTTTTTTTAATTGACACAAGATCTCACTAAGTTATCCAGGCTGCCTCTGACCTTGAACCAGAAATCCTCCTGTCTCTGCCTCCCAAATTGCTGGGATAATAGGTCTGCACCACCATGCCTGGCCAAAATATTTTTTATATAAAGGATCTTCTACTTCGAGCTCTGGTACCTATGCCAACTAATTGCACTGATCCTTACACTTAACAGCTACAGTGATTTGGAATAATATGCATTGAATTAAAATATTAAGATTAATCAATATATACATCACCACTTGCCCTGGGCTGAATTGTTCCCCACACACTCAGAGTTCATTTGTTGAATCCCTTACCCACAATGCAATGGTCTGTGAGGTGAGGCCTTTGGGAGGAAACAGGGCTTCCATGAAGTCATGAAGGTGGAGCCCCGAGATGGGATTAGAGTTTCTATAGGAAGGACAGTGGGAAGCTTTCTTTCTCTTGCTCTCTCTTTCCATGGAAAGACACAGCCTTCACTGCAAACCAAGAACACCTTCACTTAGGAAGCAAAGCAGCCAGCTCCTCACCTTGGACTTCTCATCCAACTGAACAGTGAGGAATAAATCCTTATTGTTTAGAATCCCAGTCTATGGTGTTCTGTCACCACAGCCCAAGCAGGGTAAGATACTGCTCAAAGAAAAGTTACAGAAATATTTTAAACCATAGAGCCATGGAATAATTTCTTGGTTGTTTTTGTGTGTTTTTACCATGGTAGGGGGTTGAAGTCAGGGCCTGGCAAGTGTTCCACTACTAAGTTGCACCTTTTTAATTTTTTTTTATATATATTTTGAGGCAGGGTCTCACTAAGTTACACAGGCTGCCTCTAGCCTCGAACTCACAATCCTCCTGCCTCAGCTTCCCAAGTCATTAGGATTACAGGTGTGTGACATAGCACTCAGCCTCTAGCGTATTTTGAATCACATTTATCAACTTTTTATATTGTATAATATGAGCAAAGCTTAATTGAAATATTCTGTAGCAGATGATAAATTAAATTAGCTCTTGCTATTACCTTGTATTCAGTATAGTGTGTAATACCTAATATTATAGATTTACAGCACCACCTTCACAGTTTTATTTTGATGAATTAAATGAATGAGATAGTTAAACAACTTAGAACAGGGCTAAACTTAGAGTAATTGCTCAGTAGGTATTAATCAAGAAATAAATTGTACAGATATGCTTCTAAACACATGCAAATTTCAAAATAAGTGCCTGTTGTTGGCTTTTGAAATGCATAAGTATTTAAAACTGCAAGCTATTTATTGATTATTTTGATTTCATGCAGCTGCTGAACCCATGAAGCACAGAAAGCCACAGTCAATTTCAAGAGAGTATCAGGAGACAAAGAAGGAATCATTCATGCCTTCACGTGGAAGCCAAATCACAGGCTCATGCCAGAAGATAGCTGAATATTGATGCTCACATGTGAGTTTGAGAAAATTGTCATTTAAATGGTTCAGGCCCTTTGTCAAATTTAAGAAAGCTCTGATGAATGAGAAGAGATCTATAAAAAAATTCTAACTATGGGAAGATTATCACAGCCAGACACCTTAATAATGCAGTTGCAAAAAGCTGAGGAGGATTACATTTTCTGCTTGCTGTGAAGCACTGAGGTCAAAAAAGATATTTGGAAGGACTTGTAAATTGCAGATTAGGCTAAAACTCCTTATCAGGTTTTCTTTGATGAATCCTTTGGTATCAGCTTTTAAGCACTACTGCATTTAGAGTCTCTATTAAAGAAAATAATAATGTAGGTAGTGAATGCCATGGAAAATGTTGGGGGAAAATGCACAGGAATCATGGACTCTAGTTTTGTCATTCTACAAAATGGACTTTTCCTTTAAAGTGGTTTGATCACTATATAATGAAGACTCACTAAATTCTCTCACTCACCGGCTAATATCGATTAAGGAGGGGCTTAAGACCAGATTTCCTTGGGACAAAAAACATGCTTTTATGTTATAGATGAGTAGGGGCCATGGCTATTTTCCAATCTGAATACATAGTAGGCAGAGAATAAAGATGGAAACACTACACAGGGGAAGGAAAGAGGGGAGGCCTGGGCTGAGGACACAAGACTATTTTCTGAGCAATAATAATGACTGTTATTCCATGCCACTTCTTCAACTACCCCATCTACTTGTTCCTAATATGCACCTGGAACTCTCCACTATTGTGTTTTTATAAAGGAATGCTACCTGCATGATAACACTGAGCAGCAGAATAAGACAAATGTGGATCACCACGAGGAGACCAAAAGCACTGACTCTGGTCACTTCACCTGCTACCCCTTAAAAAGCACACTTTCAACACTTGTCCAAAAAATACACCAGATTTGACCATAAGACCAGACTGGTTGCATGCTACGACCCCCTTGTGTCTAGACAAAGCTGAAACTAGTGGGGTTCAAAATGACTACACAAATAACAAATAAAAATAAGGGGGAATTGTTATGGAGGAAAATTCTCATCCCACAAAATGTCCTCAGTAAGCCATCAGAATCACCTGTAGGTCAGACAATCTGCCAGAGGAAAATCAAAGCATTTGATATTATTTGACCTAAAAATCACTAATTTTGGAGGTCACACAGCTGAGAAATTCATTATTAAAGTCGCACTAGCTTGCTGGAGATAACACACCAGATGTGTGGGCTATAACAGTTGCTTAGGTTACTTTGCAAAAACTCGAAGGCTACATTTGCTAAAACATTGACTCTTCATCAGAGCCTACAGGTATCTGATGGATAACTAAAGTGAGATAAAAGGCTTCTCATCTCTATTTTTATAGTTTGTCTATCCCCCTTGCTGTCCTAACACTTGGGTCAAATTCTACTCAGCAATGTATACAAACATATTCATTATTCAAAAATGTTTTTTCCAAAACTATACTACAAGGTTGGGCCTGGGATTTAGCTCAGTTGGTAGAGTACCTCTCTGCACTCTCTGAGACCCTGGGTTCTATCCCCAGCACTCCAAAAATGGAAGAAGGACATGGCAATCTGCTCCTGAGGCAATCACAAAACAATCAGCCGTTGAAAACCTCATAAGGGTTGCTGTGAGTCAGACCCGACTTGATGAAACCTAACAACAGTACAGGATTAGCATGACCTATCGCTCATGGGAGCTGGTAGGTGCTTCTTTTGCTACCCTGACCTTATGTTTTCTCAGTAGCTCAATCACTTATAGTCCTTCAGCCTTATCATAAGGCCAGGACATTTATGCAAGAGGATGATACCACCTGTAGCTCAGTAGTTCCTGAGTGGAGTTGACTACCTGTGAGCCTGACAAGTACAAGGCCAGGAGGTTTGCATACAAAAAGAAAAGCATGTTTGAAACTATGCCCATGACTAATGGACAGTTATCAAACTTTAACTCATCCAGAAAATCAACAAAATGCTGCTACTCCCTTTGTTAAGCCAACAGCCTTTGATTAATGTTAGCTCTTTTCTGCTTGTGAGCTGAAGTCTCAACAAAAGGAGCCTTGTTGCCTTGTTCATCATATGTGGCTTGGTATCATTTCTACTGTTTTCATGTCATAAGATCCCAATGTCCAGATTCAGGAGAATGTTGTTGCTGTTGTTAGGTGCCATTGAGTCAGATCCAACTCATAGTGACTCTATGTACTGCAAAATAAAGCACTACCCAACACTGTGCCATGTACATGATCTTTTTATGTTTGAGCCCATTGTTGCAGCCACTGTGTTTCTTCTCATTTTGAGTTGTGCCACATCAGCAAGTGGAGGTCCCAGGGGCTTTTACTCCACTCCCACCATTAAGGTTAACTCTACTTGGAGGAGGCAACTCTTCCTCAGTTGTCTTTTGCATGTCTGCCAGCCTTGTGGGCTCACTTTATGGCAATATATTTGACAGTGTTTCTCTGCTATTCATAGGGTTTTTGGTGGCTGTTTGCAAGTGGACTTTGGGGTCCTTCTCCCTAGTCTGTCTTATTCTGGAAGCTCAACTGAAACCTGTCCACCATGGATGGCCCTGCTGGAATCTTGATCAGTATTTCAATACTGGTGGCATCAGCTCTGTATTTTCTCTTTAGAAAAGTTTGGTAGTTAATCCATATGCTATATTAGTCTCCTAATGCTGCTATGACAAATTACTCAAATTTACTGGCTTCCCTCACAAATGTACCTTCTAGCTCTGGAGGCCAGAAATCTGGAATGAGTTACAATGAGATAACAGACAGTGTATCTGAGAGACTGTATTTTGGAGACCAAAGGATGTGTTCTCTTACCTGTCCCAGCTTCAAGAAACTGTCTTCCTGGTCTCATGTCCAAGACCAGTTGAATCTCATTCACACTGCAGTGCTGTGAATAGGAAGAGAAAGTCTCAGTATTTCACTCAAGGATGTGTAATGATATCAGTCCCACCCAATAAGGATAATCTCCTTATTTTAAGATAGGCTAATTAGAAGCCTTAATTTGATCGGCTACCTTAATTCCCTTTTTTTCCAAGCAAAGTAACAGCCCCAGATTCTGGGTATGAGTCTACGGACATCTTTGGGAGTCTTCTGACCACTCTGTCCCTCACCACGACCATTACAAGCAGGGTCACAACAAACAATTTTGTACATTATTTTCCAATTTCAAGCACATTTTTCTGGGCCTACTTATCTATAAAGAACTTAACATTGGGGAAAAGAACGAATGGTATCTTAAAAATGAATGGTCAGTGACAAAAATCTGATTGAAACGTGGTCAATGTCAACCAGGCACGGTGGTAAGCAGATGAAATGCCAGCACTCAGGAGACAGATCCAGGAGGATCTTGAGTTTGAGGCCAGCCTGGACTACATAGTGAAGACCTGTCTTAAATAAAATAAAACAACAACAACAAAGACTAGCCAGTGCCCCTAACCTCAAGATATATATATATATATATGTATAAATGATGTTGTTGTCCACTCATTTAAACATGATGGTGGCTTAAAAACAAATCAAGAGAGTTATTTTGACCTTATTTACTTGCTCCAAGTAAGTACAATAGTTTTAAATAATTTTCTTCACATATATTCAAGTGATTTCCCCCCCTAAAAATTCTACCCAATTATTACCCAAGAATCTATGGGTAATAATAAAATTATTTATTAAAATTTTAATAATCAGAGCACCAAGGGCATTATTAAGGGCTTGCTGTTATCAAATAAGTTATAGGTAGATATTTTTTTTTCCCCACACGTCTGTCAGTTTGCCGCACTGTGGGGGCTTATGTGTTGCAATGAGGCTGAAAGCTATGCCACTGGTACCTCAGATATGAGCAAGGTTACCTATGGTGGACAGGTTTTCAGCTGAGCTTCCAGACTAAGACAGACTAGGGAGGAGGCACTGGCAAACCACTCCTGAAACAACTAGCCATTGAACAGCCTATGAATAGCAAAGAAACACTGTCAGATATAGTGCCGGAAAATGAGCACCCCAGGTTGGAAGGCACTCAAAAGACTACTGGGGAAGAGTTGCCTCCTCAAAGGGGAGTCTACCATGATGACAGAAATGGAGTAAAGCCCCAGGGACTTCCATTTACTGATGTGGCATGACTCAAAATGAGGAGAAACAACTGTAAACATCCATTAATAATTGGAACATGGAATGTACATAGTATAAATCTAGGAAAATTAGAAATTAAAAGAGAAATGGAGCGCATAAACATTGACATACTAGGCATCAGTGACCTAAAATGAACAGGCATAGGCCATTTTGAGTCAGACAATCATATGGTCTACTATGCTGGGAATGATAAACTAAAGAGAAATGGGGTTGCATTCATCATCAAAAAAGACATTTCAAGATCTGTCATGAAATACAATGTTGTCAGTGATAGAAAAATATCCATATGCCTACAAGGAAGGCCAGTTAATATGACTGTTATTCAAATTTATGCACCCACCACTAAGGCCACAAATGAAGAATGGGAAGACTTTTATCAGCTTCTGCAATCTGAAATAGATCAAACATGCAATCAAGACATACTGATAATCACTGGTGACTGGAATGCAAAGGTTGAAAACAAAGAAGAAGGTTCAGTAGTTGGAAAATATGGTCTTGGTGACAGGAACAAAGCTGGAGATCGCATGATAGAATTTTGTCAGGCCAATGACCTTTTCATTGCAAATACATTTTTTCAACATCATAAATGGAGACTATACACATGGACTTCACCAGATGGAACATACAGGAATCAAACTGACTACATATGTGGAAAGAGACGATGGAAAAGCTCTGTACAAAATGTCAAAACAAGACCAGGTGCTGACCATGGATCAGACCATCAACTTCTCATATGCAAGTTCAAACTGAAGCTGAAGAAAATTAGAACAAGTATATGGGAGCCACGGTATGACCTTGAGTATATCCCACCTGAGTTCAGAGACCACCTCAAAAATAGGTTTAATGCATTAGACACAAATGATAGGAGACCAGAAAAGTTGTGGCATGACATCAAAGATATCATTCAAGAAGGAAGCAAAAAGTCTTAAAAAGAAAAGAAAAAAAGAAAAGACCAAATTACATGTCAAAAGAGGCAGTAGAACTTGCCCTTGAATGTCAAGCAGCTAAAGCAAAAGGAAGACATGATGAAGTTAAGGAACTAAACAGAAGATTTCAGAAGGCAGCTCGAGAAGACAAAAACAAATATTATAATGACATGTGCAAGGAGCTGGAGGCAGAAAACCAAAAGGGAAGAACACACTCTGTGTTTCTCAAGCTTAAGGAAGTGAAGAAAAAATTCAAGCCCCCAGTGGCAGTAGTGAAAGATTCTACAGGGAAAATATTAAATGATGCAGGAAACATCGAAAGAAGATGGGAAGAATACACAGAGTCATTATACAAGAAAGAATTGGTAGATGACCAACCATTCCAAGAGGTTGCATATGAAGAGGAACCAATGGTGTTGAAGGATGAAGTGGAAGCTGCCTTGAAAGAACTAGTGAAACACAAAGCTCCAGGAATTGATGGGATACCAATAGAGATGTTTCAACAAACAGATGCAACACTGGAGGT
>VMDO01020039.1:0-23528 GCA_007922755.1 Pedetes capensis | reverse complement strand
GTATTAAATGATGCAGGAAACATCAAAAGAAGATGGGAAGAATACAAAGTCATTATACAAGAAAGAATTGGTAGATGACCAACCATTCCAAGAGGTTGCATATGAAGAGGAACCAATGGTGTTGAAGAACGAAGTGGAAGCTGCCTTGAAAGAACTGGCAAAACACAAGGCTCCAGGAATTGATGGGATACCAATATAGATGTTTCAACAAACAGATCCAGCACTGGAGGTGTTAACATGTTTATGCCAACAAATTTGGAAAACAGCTACTTGGCCAACTGACTGGAAGAGATCCATATTTGTGCCTATTCCCAAAAAAGGAGATCCAACTGAATGTGCAAACTATCAGACAATATCATTAACATCACACACAAGCAAAATTCTACTAAAGATCATTCAGAACCGACTGCAGCAGTATATAGATAGGGAAATACTAGAAAATCAAGTGTGATTCAGAAGAGGGCGGGGAACCAGGGACATCATTGCTAATGTCAGGTCAATATTAGCTGAAAGCAGAGAATATCAGAAAGATGTCTATCTATGTTTAATTGACCATGCAAAGGCATTTGATTGTGTGGATCATAATAAATTATGGATAACACTTTGGACAATGGGAATACCAGAACACCTAATTGTGGTCATGAGAAATCTGTACATGAACCAGGAGGCAGTTGATCGAATAGAACAGGGATATTTAGAACAGGATATTGCCTGGTTTAAAGTTGAGAAAGGTGTGCATCAGGTCTGTATACTTTCACCCTATCTCTTCAATTTATACGCTGAGCAAATAATCTGAGAAGCTGGATTTTATGAGGAAGAATGCAGCACCAAGATTGGAGGAAGACTCACTAGCAACCTGCATTATGCAGATGACACAACTCTGCTTGCTGAAAGTGAAGAGGATTTAAAACATTTACTGATGAAGATCAAAGATCATAGCCTTCAATATGGGTTATGACTAAACATCAACAAAACAAAAATATTTATGACTGGGTCAGTACGCAACTTCACAATAAATGGAAAAAACTGAGGTTGTCCAAGATTTTGCTTTGCTTGGCTCTATAATCAACACCATGGAAGCAGCAGTCAAGAAATCAAAAGACGCATTGCTCTAGGAAAAGCTGTGGCAAAAGATCTCTTTAGAGTATTGCAAAGCAAAGATGTCACATTGAAGACAAAGGTGCGTCTGACTCATGCCATGGTATTTTCAATCACATCATATGGTTGTGAAAGCTGGACATTGACCAAGAGAGACAGAAAAAGAATTGATGCTTTTGAATTGCGGTGCTGGAGATGTCTATTCAATTTACCATGGACTGCCCAAAGAACCAACAAATCTGTCCTAGAAGAAGTGAAACCAGAGTGCTCCTTGGAAGCAAGAATGGCCAGACTGCATCTTACATATTTTAGACATGTAGTCAGGAGAGATCAATCCTTGGAGAAGGACATCATGTTTGGGAGAGTGGCAGGTCAACGCAAAAGAGGAAAACCCTCCACCAGATGGATTAACACAGTATCTGCAACAATGGGCTTAAACATAAATAAGATCGTTTTCCTGGCACAGAATCGGCAACTGTTTCGATCTGCTGTACACAGGGTCACTATGACCCCGCATTGACTCAATGACACCTAACAACAACAACAAGATATTTTTTCTTGCCGGGCACGGTGGCACACGCCTGTAATCCCAGCGGCTTGGGAGGCAGAGGCAGTAGGATCACAAGTTCAAGACCAGAGGCAGTCTGCGTAACTTAGTGAGACCCTGTCTCAAAAAGTGAAAAAGAGAAAAAATGGGCTGGGGGCACAGCTCAGTGGTCCAGCACTTGCAAAGCATGCAGGCGCGAGGCCCTGGGTTCAACCCCCAGTACCGGAAAAAAAAAAGATACGTTTTCTTCTATTTTATTCAACATATTTAGGTAGTATGCAAATTTTTACCATGTGTTGAACCTCTGTTTACCTTAAATTTATTCCTGTCTTAAAAAGATGTGTTATCCTAGAAAAACGGAAAAATTCCACTTAAATGGAAATCAGAGTATATGGATTCCATTTGTTACTTTTATAAGACCAGAGCTTTTAGTAAAGATAATTTTAGAGATATCATTTTACAAAATCATAAAATGAATATGCTGAAGTAGAATTCTATGAATTTTGCAAAGTATGATCATAGGATTCTAATAAGTCAATTTCAGTGAAAATATTTTTTAAAAAGTTATCACTCCAGCTCTCTCAGAGTAAAATCAATAACATCACTAGCATCTAAAGTTTCTGAAATCTCATGCTAAAGTCACTATTTACAACTGCTTCACCCAGAAATTTCTATCGTGATTCTCAGAATAAACATTGAAAAATGTCAATTTAGACTATATGTGTGGTATCTTAAATTATTAAATAAATATACTCCATGTCCTCATAGCATTATTTCGCCTTTCCACACTATTATTATTCTACCTGTCCTCCCTGTTACCTATTACAATCTTCCTGATTTTAACAATATTAACCCTCCTACTACCATGGCCATATACACAGACAGTCAGCCAGCTAGAAACTGTATTGACCATTCCCTTTGTTCAGAATTGTGGATATTTTGAGATTGTACTCTACTTGCAAGCTAACAAGGTAATGAATGCTGGAAAATATAAACAAACACACAAAGGAAAAACCATGAGACTCTTTAGTCGGAGACAAAGGAAGTTATTACTCATACCAGTGACAGAATCCAGATGTATTAATTTCCTATGGCTGCCATAGCAAGATAACCCCATGTGGGGATTCAAACAACAGGAATCTATTTTCTCACTCTCTTAAAGTCTAGAAGTCTGAGATCAAGATGTCCACACAGTTGGTTTCTTCCGAGGCCTCTTTCCTTGGCTTGCAGGTGGCTGTCTTCTCCCTGTGTTTTCAAGTGGCTTTCCCTTCATCTGTGTCTAAAAATACTATCTTTAAAAGAACAGCACCAACACTGCCTTGGAGTCCATGACAATATCCTCACCTTAACTTAGTTACCTCTTTAAGGGCCCTGCTCAAATATAGTAGCCACACTAGAGGTTAGAGTTTCGACATCAAAGATTTGCAAAAATATAACTCGGCCTACAATAACAGAGGGCAAGTATTTTCTTGTTCTAATTCCTCAAGTCCAGTTCTTACAAGAAGACATGAGGAGGGTCAAATGGCACCTTCTCACAAAGTGGGTTGTGTCATAGGAAAGAACCCTGAGCTTAAGGAGAGTGAATCTTGTTTAAAACATAGTAAGCTGACTTGCCCTTTGTTCTGGAGGAAGACACTATTTACCTTCTGACTCTGCTCCTTGAAGAAGCATCCTTAAAAGATAGTCTTGAAAAAAGGCAGTTGGTGACATACAGAGTTTGCAAGGAGCTCAGAAACTTAAAAGATCAAAGGACAGCTCCCCCTCAACAATACACAAGCTTTGTTCTGTACCTTTTTGCCTTCTGGCTAGTGTTCCAGTGAGAATAGCAGCCTATCAGCTTCCTAGGAGCTGAAACCAAATTCCTTAAATTTTACCATTTGTAATTTTCTTAATATTCTTACCAGCAAAAGGACTCCAAGCAGAAAAATGAGGTCACACTGCAGCATTGGCCTCAACCTTGTCCCCCAGTGTTTAACTAGCTAGAATGTCCTATAAATTATCAAGGTCTGGCTTAGTAAACTCGGTGGCTCTTTTCTTGTTTCTGTATTAGCATTGCAGGTTGCCTGAAGCATCCATCAATCCAGGTACCATAGGAAGTAAAGATTTCACAAACTCTGTGTTAGGCTATAAGGAGTCAGTCTAGCACATGCCGCTGAAAAAATAGATAAATAAAAACTCATTCTGGACAGTGAGATGTTGTCGTGGTACAGCTCAGGCCTGGCAGAGGTCAGTGCCTTGCCCTGACACCAAGTGGGTATTGGGGACCCACTGGACCAGGTTGGTGTAGTGGCTGGAGGCACCAAAGAAGGACCTTGGGAGACCTTCTGCAGGAAACAAGAAAGGGAAGGTTTATTGGGTTACTCTCCAAGTGGGGTGCAACCAGCAAGCAGCCCCTGTCAAGTTCTCAAGTGCTAGATCTAAGCCTGCAGCATAGAATGCTGCAGGCTGAGTGGAGGAGCAGCTCAGCCTTAAAGGCACAGTTACAAGCAGCCGGTGTTTCCCTGGGCTGGAGGTCAGTTGGTCTTGACTCTCACAGCTCACCTTCTCTGCCTCCCTTCTTCCCAAGGCTGGGAGGAATTGGGAGGCTCTTAGTGGTTTGCTTGTAGCCTTCAGCGCTTCGGGGCCCCTGGTCTTGACACGTAGGCTTGCTTGGAGATCTGCTGGAGTGGGGAGCGCTAGATCAAGGTGATGGGGTCCAGGTAGCAGTTGAGGGACAGAGAGCAGTGGTGGGGTGAAGGAGGTCTGGGAGCCCTGCTTATATAGGGTTCTGGAGCAGGGCGTGTACTGGGGTTAGCCAATCAGGGCATGTTCCTGACAGGTACAGCAAGTAAACTGTCATACCTGCCAGGTAGGGGCAGTTATTTAGCTGAGATGCTAGGGGTACCCAATCAAAATTGAGGTGGTTGAGGCTGGTCAGGCTGGTCAGGGGTCATCTTTGCTCACTTGATGGGAGGGGTAGGTTTGAGTGAGTGGGATGTGCCTCTGGGGTCACCGTGGGGTCAGTCCCTCAGGCCAGTATGAGGGACCCTAATTATGGGGTGGATTTTAAAAATTCCCAACAAGATGTGCCTGACTTGAATAACTTCCAAGACTGAGATGGCATCACTGATCACCTCAGCTACAGACCTACAGCTACAAATTCCACGTCATCTTTTCTAATAAGAGGATGCTTATTGTAGCCAATAACTCGAAAGCACCTAATAACAACACCAGCCACAATTGCAGCCAAACTTCCTGTTTGGTGTTTATGGTTAAGTGCCATTTAGTTGGGTCCAACTCATAGAGACCCTATGTACAACAGAATAAAATATTCCCTGATACGGTGCCATGCCCATCACTATTATCAGTGCTTCCCTGCTATTCATAGCATGTTCAATGGATGATTGCTTCAGAAGTAGGCTGCTGGGTCCTTCTCTCAAGCCTATAGCACCCAGTATTCTCAGTCAGTCTCCCATTCAAGTACTAACCAGGCCTGATCCCTTCTTAGCTTCTGAGATCCGATAAGATCATATACCAAGGTGGTATGGCTGTAGAGCTAAACTTCCTACTTGTTGTTGTTGTTAGGTGCCATCGAGTCATGTCTGACTAATAGTAACCCTCATAGGGTTTTCAGTGGCTGATTGTTTCAGGATTGCCTCAGAAGTGGATTGCCACATCCTTCTCCCATTTTTGCAGTGCTGAGAATTGAACCCCGGACCTCAGAGACTGCAGAGTGGAGCTCTACCAACTGAGCTAAATCCAAGCTCCAAACTTCCTCCTATGGGCACATAAACAATGAGTCAGTAATCCCTCTGGAATCCTGTCTAAGCATTTAAGGGTAGCCTCCTTTTGGAGCACTGTCTGTAGTCACCATCCTCTGAATATTACAAGATCTGCTGATGCTGTTTTCTTAAACTCTTGCAGGTCTCTTTCACCACCAACTAGAAGGTGCAAATCTCCATATTATAAGAACAGAAGTGAATAAATGGCTGGATTTCCTACCAAAAGTTTAGTCTACAATCACACATGGGAGTTTGAGAAATAAGGATTCTTGTTATTGCCACTGGATCTCTCAAGGGAGACATGAGAATATGGAGACATGGGTTAGTGATGCCAAAGTGCCCACCCTTAGCTGGCTGGTATTCAGTTAGAACACCTGAATCTAGCCCTCTTTTGTAGAGATCATCTAAAGTCACTCAGTTCTTCCTGCACTGGAGATCCACACTATCAGGTAGGGGTGAGGGAACAGTATCCACCTCACAGAGTGGCTGAGTAGTGTGTACAGATATAGAGGAAGGGAAGACAATTGGAGACTTTGAGAGATGATTTACTTGGGAAGAGTCAGAGCTGGAGTTATCCCCTGCAGCTTCCTATGAATTTCTCAGTGAGGTTAAAAGGAATGAGGGAATGAGGATCACATTGGCAGCACTGTCTGGAGAGAGAGGGGAAATCCAGCAGACTTAAATTTGAATGCCTGTTTGTATTGTTCTGAAAGAGCTTCCCAGGTATTAGGTCCTCATCCAGAAGGCTCCAGGAGTGATCTGGTGGACAAATATCATCAGTATCAGTCTTCTCCTTCCCTCTTGAAATCCAAGGTATTCCTTCGCAAGATGTTTATATTATTGCTTTCTTTCTAACAAAACAAAATTACTCGCACTGATCTGAAAAGCCATGAATTCAACTTTGTTCCAATATTCCTGTACTGCAAAGCTCAGGTGCAAGATGCATGAGGACATTTCACTAAACATTGCATAGACTCTACATATCCCTCACTTTGCTTGGCATGGGCTAATATAATGGCACTTGGTAAGTGATGAGCTTATTCCAGTGGGCATTAACCTTATGATCCAAGATACATAAATGCAACAAGTGACTAATCCAGCATCATCTGGGTCTCAAGGCCCCTTTTAGTCTGGGCTATTACCTGGAAGATATGTGAAACTCTGACCTGGGTAGAAGAAATAAAGCATTTTCAGGGCATATTTCCAACTTTTTGGAATATGTTTATTATTCCTCATTCCTTTTGTTCTAATCATTAAACAGGAAGAAGAAATGATCTCTTTCTGCAGACAATCACAATCCATAATGAAACTTCTTGCTAAGGAGTATAGTCCAGGAGAGAATGAGGAGGTTGAGTCAGAATTCTTTATGATCCAATTTTTGAAGAGGTCATTCCAGTGTTTGCCAGTATCTGATGCACCTGGATGTCAGGAGCTTTAAAGGTATATTGAATATTTTTACTATCGGAGTTGTTCAGTGACTTTTATGAAGAATGCTGTAATATTTTCACACTTTAAATAGTCTGGGAAAAGTACCTTCAGCTCTAAGGCATTGTTAACAACCACAAAAGAACATGAAATGTCTGATGTTCAGTTCACTGCTTTAGATGACAAAAAATGTAGATGTCTCAAATTAGACTGTCTATAGTCTTCTAGCCTGCAGATGTACTACTGTGGCTTCTGATCCCGATAGATCTTGGAAGCTAAGCAGGGTCAGGCCTGGTTAGTACCTGGATGGGAGACTACCTGGGAACAACAGGTGCTGTAGGTTTGGGAGACGGACCCAACAACCCACTGTTTCACCTGTTGTACATAGAGTCACTGGGTCGGATACCAATTAGATGGCACCTAACAATAACAGCAGTTTTCTAAGTTTCTAACCCAGTCAACACTACCAAGATTTAGCTTAGCCAAACTATTAATGAAATTGATATAGATATTTAGGAGAACCTCTCTGCATTGAGAACCATTGAACCAACAGCTCACTTTTTCCGCCACGCTGAGTTCTTGAATGTACCATTCCCATTAGATAAGTGAGTCTTATTGAATCCTTCCCAACTTGTAACCATTAAGGCTGATTTGACCCACCTCAAAACTAGAATGTGGCCGGGCACGGTGATGTATGCCTGTAATCCCAGCGGCTTGGAAGGCAGAGGCAGGAGGATCGCAAATTTGAGACCAGAGGCAGTCTGTGTAACTTAGTGAGACCCTGTCTCAAAAAGTAAAAAAGATGGGCTGGAGGTGCAGCTCAGTGGTCCAGCACTTGCAGAGCATGCAAGCATGAGGCCCTGGGTTCAAACCCCAGTAATGCCAAAAAATAAATAAATAAATAAATAAATAAATAATAAAAAAACCACTAGAATGTCAGAATAAAGATCACTAAAGTCTCCCTGGGTCGGACATTCTACTTGAAGAAAGGAAATACCTGGAGCTTTTCAAATTGGATGTGCTAGTAGCTGTGTCAGGAAGGCGAGCCATCTAAACACCCCAAGAATGCCTTTGGGAGCTTCTCAAACTTCTTTGCACATAGATTTCCCTGATGAGGAGAATCTCCTCTGGGCTGTGCAGAATGAGAAGTATAATCAGAACATCCCTATGGTAGCCCCAGATGTGATACCCTGTGGTAGGGCATGCAGTCAGCCTGCTCAAGGGCCAAAGGAACAAAGGTCTGCCGGCTTTCCTTCCCCATTAGCGGTACCCGGTCACATGGATCAATGGAGCCCTGCAGTGTGGATTCTCTCTTATCCTCAAGGCTCCTCAGAATGCTTGGATAGAAGTGATGGCCTTCTATCAGTCCCCACTGGGCTGAAGAAAGCCTGGGTCACTCCCTAGTCCTATTTTTCTTCAAAGCAGCTCAGGTATAGTCAATGGGAAGCAAGGAGGAGGAAGAAAGAAAAGGTCCTGTCTGCAGACTGGTCAATCACAGCTATGGCCTAGCCTCACAGATTTACAAAGTTCTCAGCAAGGTCTTCACAGCTAACTCCTGTGCTTGAACCCGAGGATCCTGAACTCACTGACCAAAATCACAGGACTTTCTGGTTGGGGCCCTGGGGTTTGACCATTCAGTCAAATGAAGTTTGACTCTCTCACACGTGACTGTCTCCAAAGAGTTGATCTTCACCTAAGCCATTTGCCACCCATTTCCATGAGACTTATTTTTTTGTCCAATTTCAACTCAAAGGCTGGAGTATATTTCCATGACAGAGAGTTGGACAGCAAGGACATATGGAGATTTCTTTGAGTCAGTTTCCCATTCTCCACCAGACCACTCTCATCCACACGATAAACCCTGGGGGGGGGGGGGGGCGGGCAGTGAGACTTCCCAAACCAAACAATACCTGACCTATGTGTTTCCACAGAATTTGATTTTTCTTGGAAAATTCACCCCAAGAGTCCCAAAGCTTCCTTGAAGCAACCAGGAACTATTTTTAAAAATCCCTGAAGGTTTTTCTTGTCATCTCAGAATGAGTCACACTTTGGCAGAATAGAACACAAGAGCTTCTGACCTGGAAAATAGTGTAGGTACTGCCATTTGTCCTATAAAACAAGAGCCCACCACAGCTTCTCATCCTCTAATCAAACCAGGAATGGTTCTAATTTGCCTTGTTGCTGCCCAGCACAGTCTCAAATTTCCCTCATCCCAGGCTCACTGTGTGTATCTCTGACACTGTTTTCTGACAGGAGTTGGAATATGCTACCCGTGGGGATGCGTTTCAACACCACTCACTGCAGAACAGTGAACCTGAGACCAGTCTCTAGATTAAGCAGGAAGTCCTCCCACCCAGGGGAGACAGAGCAGCAGCCCCAAATCTGTAAACCCCTCTGTAGTGACTCAGAGGGGAACTACATACCAAAAGTGAATGCCCATACCTGCCAGGTATGTGGGCACCATGCCATACATGCCAGGACTGTGGGTACCGTGTTTCCTAACCATCCCGTGGACTTGCTACAAACCCCATGAGTTGTCTGATGGTGCTTTCATCCTTTCTCTTCCACAAAGCTGTATCTTTGACACCAGCCCATCGTCACTGCTAAACTGTCAAAAGGGACAGACGTTACCTTACTTTCAAGGTGAGAAATTAGCCTCCCATGATTTCACTGATCTTAGGGAAAGATATGAGATTTCTGGGTGAGAGAAAAAGAACTTTACACTCACAGCCAGTAGAAGTGGCCATGGTAAAGGGCACTGTGGGAATTCTCTGTATCCTAATCCCCACAGTAATTTCTGAAGAAGGCCAAATCATACCTTCACATGGTGGATGGCATCATTGGAGAGGAATAAAGGGCCCAAGGGCAGCGACTATGTCACAGTTTTAATTTGGAAGGAGATATTTTCTTCATCTCTCAAGGCTATTTCCTATAACAATCTTTGAAAAAATAATCTAAACCAAGGGAACACAGTGCCATGCCCACAAGATGAGCACAAGTTTGAGAGACTCATGTGTGTTATGCCACAGCACTGTATGGTGCTAGGTGTTAGCAGGTGACCAATTATTTTTTTCAGTACTGGAGTTACATGCAGGTCCTTGCACATGCCAGGCAAGTGCTCTACTATTCAGCTGCACCCACATCCCCTTTTTTATTTTTTATTTTGAGACAGGATCTTACTAAGTTGTACAGGCTAACTCTCACCTTGAACTTGTAATAATCTTGCCTCAGCCTCCCAAGAAGCAGTTATTACAGACATGCACCATGGCGTCCAGCTAGGTGACCAAATTTTGACCAGTAGGATGAAAGAAAAGATGTATGCGCTGTCCATGTTAAGTCCTTCATCTCTGTGTGGTTTGAACACAGACATAGCATTGGTGACATAGAAGTGACTGCCTTCAAGAATGAATTGGGCAGTTGCTTTGGATACGGGACAGAAATTTCATGGAAAGAATGACAAAGCTTCCAGGACAAAGAGGCTCCCTGGAGGACTTGTTGATGTCAAACCTACCTTCTCCCTCCAGACTGACCTTTATGAAGAAGAGAAATAACCCTCTATATCATGCAGTCCATGTGCTTCAGCAGATTGGCATTGAAACTCCCTAAACATGCATAGTCTCATTCAGATATAATATTCATTGGTTACCCTGGAATAAAAATATAAATGTGAAAATAATATGTAGTAGGCAGTTGAGAATAACACATTGTAAATCAATTTTAGATTCTTTAAACAATTACATCAAATAATCAATGGACTTTTTCTGATTATATGTTCAATTCAGTTTGTTTCAAGAAAACCTTGAACATATAAGAAAACATTAAGAGAAAACAGCAGAATATACTCACAAAACACATATCTCAATATGAAAATTCCCAAATTTTCATTCAGGAAATGCACAGTCTTTAGTGTTTCCATATAAATTTTTGGATTATTTCTTCCATTTCTGAAAAGCCTGTCATTGGGATTTTCATTCACAAAAGGTAAAGATGTTTATATGCCAAATACTTTGTTAAATGTTTTATATTCTCTGTGTTGTTGTTGTTGTTGTTGTTAGGTGCCGTTGAGTCAGTATCCGACTCATATTGACCCTGTATACAACAGGTGAAACACTATTATCAGTGCTTCTCTGCTGTTCATAGCGTTTTCAATGGCAGATTGATTTTTGGGAGGGGGTTGCCAGGTCCTTCTTCCAAGCCTACAGTATCTGGTGTTCCCTGGTGGTCTCCCATCCAAGTATTAGCCAGGCCCGACCCTGCTTAGCTTCCAAGATCTGATGGGATCGGATGCCACAGGGCTACGGCTGCAGGCTCACCAAAATAGAGAAGGTAATAAAAAATCTTGAAACAAAAGCTCTGTCCTGATGGGTTCACAACAGAATTCTATCAAACTGTCAAAGAAGAATTAATAACTATTCTCCTCAAACTATTTCATAAAGTAGAAAATGAAGGGGCACTCCCAAACTCATTCTACAAAACCACTATCACCATGATACTCAAGCCAGGCAAGGACCTTTCAAAGAAAGAGAACTATAGACCAATTTCCATGATGAATATTGACACAAAAATCCTCAATAAAATTCTGGCAAACCGAATTCAGCAGCACATAGAAAAGATCATACACCATGATCAAGTGGGCTCCATTCCACAGAAGAAAGACTGTTTCAACATACAAAAATCAATCAATGCAGTCCAACATATCAAGAGGCTTGCAGACAGGCCATCTCGATAGATGTTGGGGAAGCCTTTGACAAAGTGCAACATCCTTTCATGATAAAAACCCTGGAGAAGATGGACATAATAGGGAAATACATCAACATCATAAAGACCATCTATGACAAACCTACAGCCAATATCATATTAAATAGGGAAAAAATGAAACCATTCCTTCTAAGATCAGGAACAATACTAGGATGTCCATTCTCTCCTCTCTTATTCAATATTGTGATCGAAGTCCTAGAACAGCCATCAGACAATAGAAAGAAATCAAAGGAATACAGATAGGCAAAGAAGAGGTCAAATTATTCTTATTCACAAACAACATGATCTTTTACTTACAGGACCCCCAAAATTCCTTTAGAACACTTGTAGAGCTGATTAACTTCCTCAGCAGAGTCTCAGGACACAAAATTAGCACTCAAAAAATAGTAGCCTTTCTTTATACCAACAGTGAACAGGAAGAGAAGGAAATTAACAATTCTTCCACAATAGCTCATCAAAAATTTAAATATTTAGGAACCAATCTAACCAATGTCCCTGAAGATCTCTACAATGAAAACTTCAAAAGATTAAAGAAAGAAATTTCAGAGTATACTAGAAGATGGAAGGGTTTCTACTGCTCACATTTTGGGAGAATCAATATAGTAAAAATGGCTAAACTACCAAAAGCAATTTACAGATTTAATGCAATTTCCATTAAAATCCCAATGACAGACTTTTCAGAAATGGAAGAAATAATCCAAAAATTTATACAAAAACACTAAAGACTGTGCATAGCTAAGACAGTCTTAAGTTATAAAAATAGTGCAGGCAAGATCACAATACCTGACTCCAAACTACTATAATAACAAAAACAGCTTGATACTGACACAAAAGTAGGCTTGAGGACCAATGGAATAGAATTGAAGACCCAGAGATACACTCACACAACTACAGCCAAATTATCTTTGACAAAGGGACTAAAGACTCTCAATAAAGAAAAAAATAGCTTCTTCAACAAATGGTATTGGCAAAATTAGATATCCACTTACAGAAAATTGAAAATAGACCTGTATCTCTCAATTTGCACAAGAGTTGATTCAAAGCAGATAAGAGACCTCAACATAAAACCAGGAACCTTAAAACTAGTAGAAGAAAAGATAGGAAACATGCTTCAGTACATAGGCATAGGGAGGTATTTCCTTAACAAGACTCCAATTTCCCAAGAAATGGCACCAAGAATTGATCAATGGTATTACATGAAATGAAAAGCTCTGTACAGCAAAAGAAATGATCGATAGAGCTAAGGATGAGCCCACTTAATTAGAGGAAGTCTTTGCATTCTACATATCCAACAGAGGACTAATTTCTGGAATTTACAAAGAACTTAAGAAAGCAAATCCCAAGACAACAAATAACCCAATACAATGGAAATGAAAAGAGAGTTCTCAAATGAAGAAGCTTGCAAGGGAAAAAAAAAAAAAAACATGAATGGTGCTTAATATCCCTAGCCACTAGGGAAATGTAAATCAAAACAACACTGAGATTCCATCTAACTCAAGTAAGAATGGCAAAGGTCAACAAAACAAATAATAGCAAATGCTAGCAAGGATGTGGAGAAAAAGTAACCTTTTTACACTGCTGGTGGGATTGTAAATTAGTTCAGCCATTTTGAAGATCAATATGGAGACATCTCAGAAAACTAAAAATAGAACTGGCATATGACCCAGCTATACCACTCCTGGAATATACCTAAAGGGAGACAAGTCATCATACTACAGAGATACTTGCACCTCCACATTTATTGCAGCATACTTCACAATTGCAAGGATATAGAACCAACCACGATGCTCATCAACAGAAGAATGGATTAAAAAATGTGGTACATATACATAATGGGATATTAACCAGCAATAAAAAAGAATGAACTAACGTTATTTGCAGCAAAATAAATGGAACTGGAGAATGCCATCTTAAGTGAGTGAACACAGGCTCAAACAGAAATATCTCATGATGTCGCTCATACATGGGAGCTGAATCTTACTTAAAGGAAGACAAAACTATAAATATGTCAATATATAAAAATTAACAATCAAACTTAGCTAAGAAGGGAAAATATAAGCAGAGTAGATAAAAGGAAGGACAGGACTAGCAGAGGGAAATGAAATTTGTGGAAGGTGAGTTGTTGTTAGGTGCCATTGAGTAAAGTCTGACTCAGCAAACCTCATAGGGTTTTCAATGGCTAATTATTTCAAGATTGCTTCAGGAGTGGATTGTCACAAACTTCGCTCATGGAATGTGAGTAGAGGAGAAGAAATAATGTAAAGGGATAAAGGGGGAGAAGATAATATAAGTGATGCAACTTTATGAGTACATGGGAAAAATACAGCCCATAGTTGAATACAAGTTTTACTACATATTGATCAAAAGGTTCCACAAACTTTGTAAGTTGATGAAACTATAACCAAAAGTATGTAATAGTTACAAAATGGAAATAAGTAAATGCTGCATTACTCTCTACACCATTAATATTTATCAATGAAGGGAAAAATAAAATAAAAAATAAATTGAAACACCCCTCCAAAAAAATTAGAAATTTCAGAGAAAAAATCCAAATGTGAAATAAATTGCAGGTTTAATATATTTATGTTAATATGAGGAAGAATTAATAACTAGAAGTTAAGCTACCTCCAGAAGTAGGAGTAATCTAGGGATAAATTATAGAAAAGTAGATGTGCATTCAATTTTAACATTTTCAGAAAGCAGAAGGTGCCTAATGTTCTCAGAGAGTGATTGCCAAAGGGTGGTATCCAAACTGCAGTATTCACCTTTCCCGGGAACCTGTTAGAATACAAGTTCCTAGGCCTCACCTTTGCCCTACTGAGAAGAATCTGTGTGAATGGGACAAGTGACAGTAACCCATGACCTACTGAGCCCTTACTGACACAGAATAGTTTCACAACAACTTGTATAAAGTTCTTCATGTGATACATAAGAGGAAATAAATGGCATTTATTTCTCTTCTCTGATAAGGCATACTTGCAACTTCTTTGGTCAACTTGTCTTAAATCATTTTTCAAAATAAAGAAAGGAACTGATGTAATTACGACGCATCTGAAAACACTAATTCCATCCACATTTGTCCTTTTTCAAGTGCTAAAACCAAATACATGGGGTTGATTAACTTTGTGAAAAAAAAAGAAAGGGAAGGAAGGAAGGAAGGAGGGGAGGAAGGAAAGAAGGAAGGAAGGAAGGAAGGAAGGAAAAGAGAGAGAGAATATGGAAGGAAGGAAAGAAAGAAAGAAAAAGAAGAAAGAAAGAAAGAAAGAAGAAAGAAAGAAAGAAAGAAAGAAAGAAAGAAAGAAAGGGAAAAAGAGCGAAAAGAAGGAAGGGAGGAAAGAAGGAAGGAAGGAAGGAAGGAAGGAAGGAAGGAAGGAAGGAAGGAAGGAAGAAAGAAAGAAAGAAGAGAGAGAGAGAAAGAATCTAACTTAACTCAGAGTTCTGGCCACCCAAGAACACACTGCTGCCTTCCATATGGCTCTGGTGGGGGCCTCATGGAGAAGGATATTGCTGTGGTGGAGCACAGATGGAAGAGATCATGCAGGACAGGAGAGGAAGCCAGAGAAGTCAGGGCCTGGGCTGCTCTCTGGAGCCATTCATTCTCATGAGAACGAACTCATTCTGTGGGACAAGCATTGTGCCCTCCTCAGGGCAGCCCCCACAACAACACAGCCATCTCCCTTGGAGGCCCCCTCCCAAAGGTTCTACCACCCCTCTGCGTACCATACTGAGGACAAAGTCTTCAGGACACAAAACTTTCGGGGAAATACATTCATGTTAGGCAGCAAGGGACTTCTCCTCCCCTCTGATAGAACCACCAGGAGACACCTGGGGAGCCACCCCACTCCCCGCCCCCAGAGCCCTAGGTGCACACTGGGATAGAGTCTCCCATGCCTCCCAGGGCGCAGCTCCATGCATGCACCCTACAGTGGGGCTTTGTGCTCCCGAAGGCAGGTACATCCTGGTTACCTTGGAGACCTGGGTCCTCCTTCTCCTGGCTGCTATTGTGATGTTGCCTGCCCCCTTGCTTTTGTTTCTGTTAGGCAGGACCTGTTACAAAATGGCTCTTCCCTATAAGGTGGTGCCTTCTTCTTCCCACTATCCCCCAGTCCTCAAAAGCCTGCCAAAAACCCCACCAAAACTTGACTCTTCCAGCCTATCAGAACCCTCCATGCACTCACTTCCTACCTATCCTGATGTGACACGTCAATCACTCCTCCCCCTTCCCACCTAGAGCCCATAAAAGCCTTGCCCCTTCCTCCCTCAGCAGCTGCTCTCTCCTTTGCTTGAGACAGCCTCGCAGCTTCTCCCAATAAAGGTCTATTGAGTTTATGGTTTTTGGTTCCTTACCTAACAAATCTGACTGTAGAGATACAGGAAATAGGCTAGAGATTTACGCTCCATATTCTCAGATTTACTTTTTTCTTTGCAGTACTGGGAGGTTGAACCCAGGGCCTTGGGCATGCTACGCAAGTGCTCTACCACTGAGTAGCACACCCAGCGCAATTTCTGTTTTTCTTTTTAAATCTTGAGACAGGGTTTTGCTAAATTGCATAGGCTGCCTCAGGTTCTGATCTCCTGATTCCTCTGCCTCAGCCTCCCAAGTCATTGGGATTACAGGCATGTGCCATATTGCCTAAAATTTACTTTTTAACCAGGATATTTTCCTCTTGTGGGGAACTTAAATAGAGAAATAAACATATAAATAGTACTAACATTGATTTGGATCAATGATTCCTATACATATATATTATTTTTGTAAATATATTGAGTAGCTGTAATGGATTAGCACCAGTTAGCCCTTCGCATAATGTATGTTTTTATGTATCTAACTGCTCAAAAAACTATAAAGAAATCAATGATTTTGTTTTCCAATTAGATTCACAGCTGGCAATTCTGAATTTGACCTTTTAATGACTCTATAAATTTCATATATTTGATTGTTATATTTATTGCAAACATTCGGCCTTTACTCTTCTCTTTAGTAAATTAATTTTTCAGAAGTTAATCTAAAACACAGTTGCTAGCAAGATTATTTTCTTGGTTGGGTAGTTTGCTAGCACAAAATATTAACAATGAGCCTAGGGAATTCTTCTTAATCTAAAACAAAACAAACCAAAACGTGGTCTGAGATAGACAGGCTGTTATGCCATGATAGTTGCTATGGATACTAAACTGCTGAACAGATTTGAGCTGTGTATACAGGCATAAAATATGAGCCACTTGATTAACTTCTGATTTTATTCAGAAATGCTGTAATTCATAGCTTTGTAAGTTCTACTGTAGATTAATGTTATATACATTTGCAGATAAGATAACTTTGAGAAAAAAAACTCTCCCTCAATAATGTCCAATCCTTTGGAAGTATGATCAGAAATATATCAAGAATATATGAAATTTTATGCAATAAATCACATTTGTGAGAACTTGCATAGCCTGCAATGTTTCTTTTACTATTTTGAAGAGAAAAGGAACAATCTTAAAGAAATCTTATAGTACACTTTAGCAAAAACAGTTTGGATACTGGAGTTATAGTAAGGACTGTGAAAAAGAACAAGACCTTCAGAATTTTTTATAATTCAGAATTCTACCTTAAGTGAAATTTATATTTCATCAATTCCAGTCATATCTCTAGTAAAATTTTTGCAATTTCCTTTTTTGAATCTCAGGCAATATATTTCCTTTTAATCTTTCATTTGTTAAACATACAATGATGTGTATACAGTTATATTAACAATAATAGAATACGCTTAGTTTCACCCATCCTATCTAATGATGTCCAACTTCGTGAAGAGTTCCATATTTTGCCTGCAGCCCTATCACCGTGGTGTCTGATCCCGTCAGATCTCGGAAGCTAAGCAAGATCACATCTGGTTAGTACTTGGATGGGAGACCGCCTGGGAACACCAGGTGCTGTAGGCTTGGGAGAAAGAGCCCACAACCTACTCCCAGAAAACAATCAGCCATTGAAAACCCTGTAAATAGCAGAGAAGCACTGACAACAGTATTTCGTCTGTTGTACATAGGGTCGCTATTAGTGGGACACCGACTTGACGGCACCTAACAACAACAATCTATTGACAGATAACAAACACAGCTGACCCATAGGTTGCATTGAAATGACACTGATGTGTATCTGGCTGTACCATTTTCTGTACCATCTGAGAGTTCTATGATTTAAATTTTAAAAATCTTGCTTCTCTGGTGATATCTGAATCATCTGATAGATGTCAGTCTTTAGAAAGAAATGCATAAAAAAATGTAAAATGTCCCCCATCTCCAACTCCTTCCTAATGGCAGGTAACAGATACATTTGTCTGGTTAACTATCATACTTCTTCTTTGCATAATCACTTAGCAATTGCTGCCACTATTTTCAAATTGTTAATCCTCCTTCCGCTTTTTAATCTCTCACTTATTTTAGACCAAAGCACATTATCCACCTAACTTTGCAAATGATGAATGCTCTTGCCCATTTGGTGTTTAAAGGATTATTAAAATGAATAGACTTTTTCCTACTATTACTTTATTTTTACTTACTATCTTATCCATATGTATTTTAATGTTAAAAATCATAATGTTTGCACATAGGTCTCAGAATATCTAATTGAGAAATAATCAGTCTGGAAAAAAATAAATTATTTAGACTGCTTTTTAGTGATAATTTTGCACATCCTGAATATATTAAATCATATTTTAAAATAAGATTTTCTCCTATTTTGATATATTTTAGTAGCCTATTAGAAGATAATGAGAAATAACTGTGTTGGGCTGGAGGCGGCAGCTCAGTGGTCCAACACTTGCAAAGCATGCATGTGCAAGGCCCTGGGTTCGACCCCTAGTACAAAAAAAAAATGGCATAACTGTGTTGAATCCAGTATAAAATGAAAAGTATTTAAAAGTAGTTTTTAGGGTTAAATTAAGGGAAAATGGGCAAATTAATAATTATTTTTTATAAACTTCTAAATCAATGTATATATTTTTAGGCCTACCCTCTGACCAAAATATACTCTCTCATCATCAAGAATTTCTTGGAATCCTAAATATACTACCTCAGCTTTCTCAGCTGAGCCATAAGATACATTTTATGAATAGTTCAGATAATATCCAAACCAGCTGATTTTAGGATTTCACATGGGTTTTGCTGTGGGCGGGGGGTGCGCACACATGTGTTTGTGTGTGTGTAGGAGATACTGCTTGATGATCACTGTTGTTGTTAAGTGCTGTTGAGTCAGGTCCAAATCATAGTAACCATCATAGGGTTTCGATGGTTGATTGTTTGGGGATTGCTTTGGGAGTGGGTTGCCACATCCTTCTCCCATTCTTAAGTGGGGCACTAAGTCATTTGCTAAACCCATTATGCAACTGTTAAATCACTTTTGCTTACACACTCATCATCTTACATAATTTACATAAAAGTATAAACTAAAGAAGAAAAAAGAAGAGATAACAAAAAAGTTGTCTGCATTTCAGTTAATATGAAATGGAAAACAATTGCCCTCATGGATTAGATTCTCATTGATACGTTTTCTTTCCTTCCTACTGTATGGAATTTTAAAAATCATACTGTATCTCACAGCTATGTACAATTTCATTACATGTTAAACAAAAATTTTAATTATTTCAGGAGATTGAATTGTTAACAACCCCAATTTGATAGATGCACATTGTATATATGAACTGATTTATTATTCTATACCCCATAACTATGGACAATCAAAATACTAATTATTTATAAACCAAATTTTCATCATGATAAACATATGATTTTGTTGACATTGCTAAATAGTCAATTATATGTTTGATGAGGAAATGATAATAGAAAATAAATTATATATAAAAGTACACTATATTTAAATTTAAACAAAACATATCTCCTTTTTATGTCCTATTTATACTAATATGCATATGTTTCATGTATACATTTGACATCATTATGATGGCTAAAAAGTTTTATTTAATTGAAACTATTATTTTTCAAGGACATGAAACTACTCATTATTATATGCCCGTCTATTAAAACTACAAGGTAAAGGTGGAGGAGAAATAAAATTTTTCCCACAGAATATTGCTATTCTGAGCTTAATGATTCTAAAGATGTTAGCATCCCAGGTTGCCTACAGATCTGGGACCATGAATGTGAAATCTAAGGTACAGGATTTTAAACTGAACTGAAATAGGTAAAGTTTCATAGATAATAAAAACAAAGAAAAACATGTTTTGGGACTACATCATTCTTGCACTTCCTCATCAACTATGCGCTGACCTTCCATTAGTTCCACTTGCCTAGGAAAGAACTGAGATTTCACTACTCAGAGAAACAGCTCAGATTTTTCAGTCTAACTGCAACTTTATGTAACTCAACATTTCAGAAAAAGAAAACTTCCTTCTAAGCTGATTTTTCATAACACATTTATTTTATAGACAACTCTAGCTTTCAGCTCGTTTTTTATCTCTTATGGTTTAATTTTATACATTTTTTATGTAGGTCTAGGACGTAATAAAAAAATGAATAAGATAGTCTTGATTTGTGCTAGAGAGTTTTCAAAAGGGAGGAAAGAAATATTCACTGTTATGTGCTAAACTGGGTACTCCCCCAAAAGATATAACCAAATCTTAACCTCCAGGAACCTAAAAAGTGGCCCTTCTTGCAAATAAGGTTGTTACAGAGGTAGCCATGTTAAAATGAGCTTGTGAGGATACGACTGATTTTCTTCTGTGTGTATGTGTATGTGGTACTTTCAGGGCTAAACCTCAGACCTCACATGTACATTGCAAGTGCTGCACCACTAAACACTGCCCCAGCCCCTGTTTTATTATTTTATTTTAGACCGGGCCTCACTACGTTACACAGGCTGCTTGGGGCCTCTGCCTCCACAGTCAGAGGGATTATAAGCCTGTGTCACCACACCAGGTGAAATCTGACTTTTCACTGCATCATGAGGGTGTATATTATAAGCTAGCCATTGTAATCAACAGTAATAAAATTACTGTTTTCATTTGGATGTAGTTTATCCCATAAAGGTTTATGTGCTGGAAGCCTGGTCCCCAGCGTGGGCATTGAGGTGTTAGAGCATTTTAGGAGATGGCCTAGCAGAGATGATCAGGTCATGGGGCTGTCACCTGCAGAAGGAAATATTCCCATCTCAAGGGACTTGGCTATATACCATAGGCCTGCTTTGCTTACTGTAAGTGTTGGTTGTTGTAAGACCAGGGAGGATTAAAAATCCTATGAGGGTCACCATGAGCCAGACATGTCTTGAGGGCACCTAACAACCACCACCACATATTTGGCTTCTTCATTGCACACTGCTTGCCATTCTTGTATCCATGCCAGCTGTGTCCCATCTGCCAGGCTATGGCGTAGTGTGAGGCCCTTACTGGACACAGTCACCCATGCTTAGACTTTTCAGCCTCCAAAATCATGAACCAAAATGAACTTCTTTTCCTTACACATAGCACCTAGTCTCAGGTTATCTTGTCATGTTGTTGTTAGGTGCCGTCAAGTCGTGACCTACTCATAGCAACCCTCATAGGGTTTTCAATGGCTGATTGTTTTGGGATTGCCTCGGGAGTGAATTGCTACATCCTTCTTGGGACCTCAGAGACAGCAAAGTGGCACTCTACCAACTGAGTTATATCCCAGCCCCTCTATCTTGTCATAGCAACATAAAATGGGTGAAGATAGCAGTTGATAATGAAATTAATAGTATTTTTCCTTGTTTTCCTAAGATAGCCACATTTAAAGATAACCATATATTTGTTAAGGAATATACATAAAGTTTAAGATAAACTCATCTAATAAATAATTTTTCTAGGACTATTGAAAGGATAAAGACAAGATTTTTTGGTTTTTGGGTTTTTTGTTTTGTTTTGTTTTGTTTTTTGGTTTTTCTGCTATTTCATAGGAATTCTAATTTTCACAAAATAAACACAAGAAAATATGCCAAAACTATACTTTTCAAAGGTGAATGCACAATATTGAGACTGTACCACTTCACCAGAGCAGATAATTAAACAATTGCATTCATTATAAGTTGGAAAACACAGGCAAACTTGATGAATTATTATCACAAGTCACAAATGCAGCAAATACAAATTTGTTTGTGAGCCTTCAAGTAAAGGCTGTTCACTAAAATTATTTTCTAGAACAGCAATAAAACTTTGGAATTTCTTCTAAATTATATGTAAATAAGTCTCACATTTAACATATTTTGTATTACTCTACAAAAAGACGTAAAGAGGTACCCTTTTAGGAAATTATTAAATTTTCCTATGGAAAGGACTTTTGATATAACTAAATAGCTAAGATAATTCCCAGTTGTTTTCTTAACATTGTTTTAAAAAGCTTGATTATTCATCCCACAGATAGATAGCATTACTTAGTGTATTCAATCAGAAGGGAAGACTTGAGACTTCTGTTTCCTGGTCCTAGAAATTCTGTTAAATCCTTGGTCCTTTCAACATTGCAAACTACTTCCTAATTGTCATTGAAAAAAAGCTTTCTGGAGCTGGGGACTGTGGCGCACGCCTGTAATTCCAGAGGCTGGGGAGGCAGAGGCAGGAGGATCACAAATTTGAGACCAGAGGCAGTCTGCATAACTTAGCGAGACCCTGTCTCAAAATGTAAAAAAATGGTCTAGGGGTGCAGCTCAGTGGTCCAACACTTGCAGAGCATGCAGGCTCAAGAGCCTGGATTCAACCCCCAGCACTGCAAAAAAAAGAAAGAAAGAAAGAAAGAAAGAAAGAAAGAAAGAAAGAAAGAAAGAAAGAAAGAAAGAGAGGAAGGAAAAGAAAGAAGCTTTCTGGAAAGGTTTGGTTTCAAAACATTTCTTCTCCAGGACTGAGCAACCAATCTTCATGGACAAAATGGCACCCTGGGAAATGAGTCTGCCACAGGAGGAGAGACCTGGGGCGTCTTTCACATCTCCCTCAAGCCGGCAGCTTCAACAACCCCTAGAACATCAAATCATTCAATTCAGATTGTTTCAGGAGCTAAGAAAAACAAGCGCTAAATGACATTATAATCTTAAATTCTATCTAAATGTTCCTTGCCCATGATATTGTTAAAACCGTTAGAACTCAGTAAATTCAATAAATGAACACCTTACAAGGAGGAATTCTCAAAAGCAAAGTCTTATAGAAAGAGGAGTCTGTCTCTACAATACATTGCTGCACCCAAGGAACGCCTGAGAAAGCATGGAGTCAGTCTCCCTCCATTCATAAGATGAAGACTTAAGGGATTTCCCTAGTAAATACAGAACGGGCCAAGCACAATTAGAATGGTTATACAAAGAAAGTGTGAATTCTAATTCTATACATATTCCAGCCTAGCTAAAGGGGTACAAGTAATCTTGGACTTCACCAAAATCCTATAAAACAAGAAAATAGAACATGGACAAAAAGATACTCAAAGTCAATTTCTGAAAACTGAGGTGGCAAATTAAAAATATAAAGATTAGAGTCTCAGTAGAGTATGTTGATCAGGAGGTAAATATGACATAGTTTATCGTCTTCAGAGGTTTTAGGATAAGGGGTATGACCTGATAAAAAGAAATGAACAATTGCTTAAGCAAAAATAGAAGAAAATGTGCTATTAATAGTCTTAAAAATAATTGCATACACATTTATAAATAGACATATTAAAACATATCTCCATGCATTTGTTACAAATACAAATTTATATGTATAAATGTATAAAATATATGTGTGATACAGAGAGAGAGAAAGATTGACCCTCAATGTCTTTGGAGATCTTATTAATTTTTAACTGATAATATATGTACACAAATAAGGTAATAGAAGCTATGAATAGTATAATGTTTGACATTCTATTTATCAATATTTGCAGACATATCAAAAGACTTCTATAAATAGACACATTTTTGTAATAACACTAACATCTTAATGCTGTATTGTTTTTAAAAACATTTATAAATTGCA
>VMDO01020038.1:0-38384 GCA_007922755.1 Pedetes capensis | reverse complement strand
GGTCTTTGGTTAGATTGATTCCAAGGTACTTAATTTTCGGTGGGCTATCATGAATGGTATTTGTCCTGAAATTTCCATCTCTTCCTGTTTGGAATTGGTGTAAAGAAAAGTTATTGATTTTTGTGTGTTAATTTTGTAGCCTGCAACTTTGCTGAATGAGTTAATTAGGTCCAGAAGTTTTCTGATTGAGGTTTTGGGGTCTTTCAAATATAAAATCATATCATCTGCAAATAATGATATTTTGACCTCTTCCTTGCCAATCTGTATCCCTTTGATTTCTTTCTCTTGTCTGATTGCCTTGGCCAGGACTTCAATTACTATGTTGAATAGAATAGGAGAGAGAGGACATCCTTGTCTTGTTCCAGATCTAAGAGGAAATGGTTTTAGTTTTTCTCCATTTAATATAATGTTGGCTGTAGGTTTGTCATAAATGGCTTTTATGAAATTAGGGTATTTGCCTGTTATACCTATTTTCTCCAGTGTTTTTATCATGAAAAGGTGTTGCACTTTATCAAAAGCCTTTTCAGCATCAATTGAGATGATCATGTGGTTTTTGTTTGTCAGTTTCTTAATATGTTGGATTACATTAATTGATTTCCATATGTTAAACCAGCCTTGCATCTGTGGTATAAATCCCACTTGGTCATGGTGAATAATCTTTTTCATATGCTGCTGTATTCTGTTTGCCAGAATTTTATTGAATATTTTTGAATCTAGATTCATAAGGGAAATGGGTCTATAATTCTCTATCTTAGATGAATCTTTTCCTGGTTTAGGTATCAGGGTGATGATAGCTTCATAGAATGTATTTGGGAGTGTTCCCTCCTTTTCTATTCTTTGGAATAATTTGAGGAAGACAGGTATTATATCTTCTTTAAAAGTTTGGTAAAATTCTGTCTTGAATCCATCAGGACCTGGGCTCTTCTTTGTTGGGAGACTTTTAATTACCTTTTCTATTTCTGTATAAGTAATGGGCTTGTTTAAGTCAGTTATGACATCTGAGGTTAGTTTTGGTAGGTCATACGTGTTAATAAATTTGTCCATTTCTTCTGCATTTTCATATTTTTTGGAATACAGTCTCTCATAGTAATCCCTGACAATTTTCTGTATTTCTTTGGAGTCAGTGGTTATGGATCTGTTATCTTTCATAATCTGTACTATGTTAGATTTTTCCTTTTTCATTTTGATGTGGTTAGCCAGAGGGGTGTCTATTTTATTAAACTTTTCAAAGAACCAGCTCTTAGTCCTATTAATTTTTTGAATTATCTCTTTAGATTCTAATTGAGATATTTCTCCCTTTATTTTTGTAATTTCCCTCTGTGTGTTCCATTTAGGGTTTTTTGTTGTTGTTGTTGGATTTCTAGTCAGACCTGGCTTTGAATCTGGGCTTTACTACTAACTAGCTAAATGACCTTGAGTGTGCTCTTTACCCACTGAGCTGCAGCTGCCTCAGGGTGATGCCTGGTGGTCCACAAATGAAGGCCCTTATTATTTGGCAGCAAAATTAAGGAAAAGCAAAGAACACCATGGCCTTGAAAACTCTTGGGCCAGGAAAACTTGCTCCTCTGGGAGGTGCAGACAGGAGGCTATCACATCTTCTCTTGGACAAGTTGAGGAGGGCGTGTAGGCCATTGAAGAAAAAGGTGTGGAAAGGTGAGCCTTTCACAGGAGTGTAGTTAATGGCCACCAAAATGATCTGCAGGCCACCAGAAAGGTACCAGTCCCACCTGAGGACTTCTCATCTTCTGTATCCTCTTTCCTATCTCAATGCCATTTCTCTTCAATCCAAAGTCTCAGGTTTGCCTCGCATGCACAAGGCCCTGGGTTTGATCCCCAGCACTGCAAAAACAAAAGCAAAAAACAAAGAAGACAAAGCTTGTTAAATCTGAAAGAGCTTTTAAGAACTTTAACTGTTCTAACAGAGTACTACTGGTCCTCTTGGCCACCTCAGGACAATAGTGGGAACAGAGCTATGGTGGTTTTCCCCATGCCTATTTGCTGGGGCAGAGAGAGGTCCCAGTGCAAGACCCAGACAACATGTGGCCTGAGCCTTGAGAGTTGAGCCAGGAAGGGGTGATGAGCAGACGTGGAGCACATCAGGGACATCATTCTCTGTGTGTAGGTGAAGTAAAATATCCCTACTCTCCAGGAGTAGGGGGCAGCACCATGTGGGACAGTGGGTGCAAGGCCCCCAGGTAGCATGGCTGAGCCCAGCCTTCTCCCCTCTGCACATAGCTGCTCCAGGATGGCCTTCATCCCTTCAAGGTCCATGGCAGGGTCAGCCCAAGGGGTGGGGTAGACGTTTAGAGAGTCACCAGGTGTCACCACTCCTTTAACTGAGTGCTTTCCAGGTCAGTGGGAAAGAAAGCAACAGGGACAGGCAGCGGAGGTCAGGGCATGAGGGTGTGAGGGCTTGACCGGCAGCAGTAATCTCTGAGGGACACCACACCAAGGACTGATAGACCGGGCAATCTTGTACAATCCAAGGTCTGTGCCTGGCAAGGACGAGCCCACAGATCTGCTGAAGCAGCTTAAATACATCCTGTGCCTGCGCGTTGCCATTTGATTTGGGCGTTTCCTTCTGTCTGCTTCCAGGATCCCCGGACGCTGTTATCCTGCATCGACTTCAGGTACATCACCGACGTCCTGACGGAGGAGGATGCCTACGGTGAGTCCTGCATGCGCCATGGAACTGAAGCTTTCTGGCACTGAGGTACACTCACCATCCTCAGGCTCTGAGTGACTATTGCTATTTATTTATTTATTTATTTATTTTCAGAAATACTGCAGAAGGGTCAAGTTGGTAAAAAAGAAAGAGGTGAGTTGTGAGAAAATGTCCTTCCTTGATTTGGGGGCTGTTGTCCACTTTGGAGAGTCCCAGTATACAGCATGCAACCAGATGCCTAGGTAGACCTTCAGTCTGTAGAGTGGGTCTGGGTGAAGAAACCACCTGTGGGTGATCGCTGGCTGCATGGCTCACTTCGGCTACCTTTAGAGGAGGTTTGGGTTTAGGTCTCTTGGAGAGCAGGGCATTCAGGGCAAGTAGGGCTTGATACCCTAGGGGACTGGACTTGTGGTGGGGTGCATGTAAAGGAAATCCAGGAGAACAGCTGGATTCTCTGTGGGCAACAGCTTAGCTACAGGCAGTGCTAATTCCAAAGTTCCCTGGAAAGCACCAAAGGTTGATGAATGCCTTATGTTCCAGAAGAGCAAATGCTAACAAATGGCTACCCTGCGTATACCACATCATGCGCCTGGCTGGGATACTCAGACGATATGCTGAAGCAGGTGGGCTTTTTAACCTCATTTTGTAGAAAGGCAAAAGGGGGAAAACAAACTGGCTTTCCTTCTATTTTCACACCACCTGTAACATATATCACTTGTGACACCAGGTATGTGGGTTTATTTCCCCATACCATCCAATTCTCCAGTCTCTATGGATACTACCTGGGTGTCCTGTGATGTAACTCAGTTCTGACAGAGGATTCATTAATGGACAGGTAGGGTCAGTGGTCTACTGTGTATAATCCCATTGACTCCAGAGGCAGGAGGATCTGGAGTTTGAGGCCAGAGGCAACTTGCATAACTTAATAAGACCCTGCCTCAAAATAAAAAGTGAAAAATGGGCTGAGGGTGCTGCCCAGAGGTAGAGTGCTTGCAAAGTATGCCCATGGCCCCCTTGGTTGGGTCTTGTCCCCCACACCTTGTACTGCAAAAAAAAAAAAATAAGAAAAAAGAAAAAAAAAAAGAAAAGAAAAGAAAAGAAAAACATGTTGATTACATCATTGGCTATTTGCAATTAGCTCAACTTTCAGCCTTTTTCCCTTCTGTAGAAGTCTGTAGGGGTGGGGCTGAAAGTTCCAGTCCCTTAGTCATGACTTGTTCTTCTGGTGACCAGCTATGAAAGAATCTCCTTTAGGCTCATCTTATTGGCATGCCAAAGACATATCGCTCAGATGATTCCAAGAGTTTTTAGAGCTCTATGTCAGGAGATAGGGTAGGAAGGTAGAGCGGGAGGGGGACAGATAGCAAGTACATGTTTGTTTTGTCACACAGGCTTTATATTCCTGGCTTTCTGGTTGTTGTTGTTGTTGTTAGGTGCCGTCGAGTCGTATCCGACTCATAGCGACCTTCATAGGGTTTTCAATGGCAGATTGTTTCGGGATTGCCTTGGGAATGGGTTGCCACATCCTTCTCCTATTTTTGCAGTGCTGGGAATCGAGCTTGGGACCTCAGAGACTGCAGAGCGGCGCTCTACCAACTGAGCTAAATCCCAGCCCAAAATAGCAACCCTCATAGGGTTTTCAATGGCTGACTGTTTCGGGATTGCCTTGGGAGTGGATTGCCAGGCCCTGCTCCCATTTTTGCGGTGCTGGGAATTGAACTTGGGACCTCAGAGACTGCAGCGCAGCGCTCTACCAACTGAGCCAAATCCCAGCCCGGCTTTCTGGTAGAGATTCATTATTTTCTCATTAGCCTTCCTAGATCATTATGGATCCATTGCTTGATTTTGAAAGCCATTATACTTGGGCAAAAGTAAAACCATTCACACTTTAGCACTGGGGCTCTGATGTAATGAGATCCAGCTTGGGCTCAGGAGGGTAAGAGCCTCATTTTGATTCTCAGGAGACTCAGCCATGTAACATTGTACAAGTCATTTATCCAGACTGAGCCTCAGTTTCCTCACTGTAAAAGAGGGAAATAATACGTGTGGAGGTTTTAAGGATTCAGATGAAAGCTATAGGTTATCAAATCATGACTGGCATGTGGCATGTAGTCAGCACATGGTTTATTTATTACTCTTTCTCATCATATTGTGTTTTTTTAAACCCAGGGCTTCCCCCATGCTACGCAAGCTCTCTGCCATTGAACTACCCCCCTTCCCTTCTTTCTCATAGTATTGTACTTGCCAGAACTGAGAGAGAAGGAGACAGAGAGACAGAGGCCGGCTTCTGCTTGTTACTTTTTTTTCCCCCATGGTACTTACAGGTTGGACCCAGGGCCTTGCACATGCTTTGCAAGTGCTTTACCATTGGGCTGCACACCCAGCCCATTTTTAATTTTTTATTTTGAGTCAGGGTCTTGAACTTGGGATCCTCCTGCCTCTGCCTCCTGAGTCGCTGGAATTATAGGTATGCACCACTACATCCAGATCACTTGTTACTCTTACATCCACTAGTTCTGTGGATGCCTCAGAAAATGCTATCTTTAAAAAGAGGAACATTCATGCTACTTTCCCCTTTCAGGAATGTTATGACAGCTAAAGAAGTGGTTTCCATAGAGATGAGAAAAGAAATCCACCCTACAAGCAGAAAGAGTGATGCCCTGTTGGCTAAATTCTTTCTGCTCTTAATTTCTTCTTCCTTTCCTTTCCTTTCCTTTTTTTTTTTTTTTTTTTTTTTTTTCCCCATGCTGGGGGATCTGAATCCAGGGCCTTATGTATGCTTTGCAAGTGCTCTACCACTGAGCTGCACCCCCAGCCCTGTTTCTTTTTTATCTGGAGGTAGAGGTCTTGGTAAATTACATAGGCTGCTTCTGGCCTCAAATCTGTGATCCTCCTGCCTCTGCCTCCCAAGTCACTAGGATTATAATTGTGAGCCATTGTGCCTAGCCTCTGCTCTTAATTTCAACAACATATGATTGTTCTTCTGGTTTATGCTATGGCCATAATGTTTGTGAAACCCTGATTAGAAAGCACTGAGGTACCATCAGACTAGAGGAGAGTGGTACGTTGTACATACATGTAATGAGAGATGCACCTCTCTCCCCATAGCTCTGCACGGCAGCACTGAAGGATGGCTGGACCAGGTAAGTTATTTGTGTGATAGTGGACATGACCTTCCCAGTGAGTAGCACAGACAAACTCAGTCTGTGGAGAGGAGCCAAGGACTGAACGACATGAACAAGGCCAGAAGCATTCTGACACACTGGGACACAGACTCATTCTCTAAAGACAAGGTGTAAGTCCACTTTTGAGTCCTAGAGCATCACAGGTAGAAGAGACCTTGGAGAACATTGACTTCCAGCCCCAGTCTGGAGTAGAGATCCATGCTGCCTAGCTTTGTGGATTATATTTTTGTTGCTCAAGGGCTCCAAGTGTTTGAAAGGCCCTCATCAATATTGTGGACCTTTGGCTTCCATGGAACTTCCAGTCACTGGTCTTCGTTCCTCTCCAAGGAGTTTCTAGGAGCTAAGTCCTGCTTAGAGGACTTAGTCACTCCCCCCACAGAGTGACTGCCCTCCCCTTGCCTAGACCACCTCCTTGTCCAGACTGACCATCTGCTCTCCTCCCTCTGCATTGCATGTGGATAGGGAGCTCTGGGCATCCTAGGCTTGTTCCTTGGATGATTCATGATAGTGATCTGAATCCTGACTCAATGTAGGACCCATAGAGACTGTCTTCTCTCTTGACTCAGTCACCATGAGTCCATGAGTGCAGCCCAAGGTGGCACTTTCTGCCTGTGATATGTTACCAGACATCCTACCTGACCTGCAATTGATCTGAGTGCTGTCCCTCCTGCTCTTCCAAGTGTGATCTTTGTAGTGGTGGTGTCTGCATCATCTAAGAACCTGTCAGAAATGCAGAGTCTCAGGCCTCTCCCTGGATCTGCTGCCTCAGAGCCTGCATTTTAACAAGACCCCTGAGTGTTTCATGCGCACATCCTAGTTCAAAAGGCACTGAATTCTTTTCGACTCCTCAGCTAAATAGAAAGGTGATTAAGCACATGCAGGAGGCAGCATGCAGTGGTGGAAAGAGGCTTTGGCATCTGACAGAGTTGGAATCAAATCTTGCCTGTTCCCTTCATCCCCTGTAAGCACTCACTGTGTGAGAGCCTGTGCAGATCACTCAACCTCTCTGAACCACATTTTCTCTCTCCATGAAATTGAAATAATATTAACTCCTGGCTTTCCTCAAAGTTGCCGTATCTGATGAGGAATAGCATGGGGTGGATTCCAAGCAGGCGCTCAGGAAGTGCTGGCTTCCTGCTGTCCCCCAGGCCCATGGGAGGCTGGAGCACTTGGATCTGCAGAAAGATGGCCAGGGTCTCCCAGCCCAGGAAGCCTGACTTGCAGAGACTGTGGCCATCTGTTCTCCTTCAGCAACCAGGATTATGTGGTTGAAGGCCACACCTAGTGTAGAAATGTCTTTACTGGTTTAGTGCTCAGTGCGAGGAGAGAAGGCAGGAGGTGCCCAAGTATGCATGGCTGCCTATGAGCTGGGGTACTTAGGGGATCAGAGGGAGGACAGGGGACAGTCTCGGGCTCTGTCTAGAGTGGTAGCCACAGCTCCCAAGGGCAGCCTTGATACTGACTGCTTGGGACAGAGAGGCTAGTGAGGGAGGGAGCCTCATGACAGTCCCTTGTCCATGTGGCCCAGTCTTAGGACAACAAGACTTTCCTGCCTGCAGAGTCACAGGGAACTGCTATCGAGGCCCACATCTCAAGAGCATAGCTGGACATCGAGACAGATTAGAGAGCTTCCTGCAAGTGGCCAGATCAGGGCGATGTAGCCAAGTCCGTTTCCCCCATGAGCCTCAGGCCCTGCACCGCAGGACCAGACTAGCCCTGTGGCCTTCTCCCCCTGGCTCACTGAGGATGAAGAGGGTGTCAGGCTACCAGATGTATGTGCTTTTTGTCAGACTCCCTGCATTCCAAATGTATCGGAGTGGCTAACTGAGCACACCTTGTCAGCCCTGCTCTCACTTTCACTTTGGACTGAGCCAGTTTTTTTTAATTCTTTTTTGGGATGTAGCAAAAACTCAGTGTAAGTGTATTAGAGATCTAACTTCTCTCCCTGGTTCCTTAACTGCAGGTTAGCGGGTAATTGAGAGTCATTACCCTAATACTGAGTAAACAGATACCATTTGCAAGTTATTGTCAAGTGACTTGTCTAAAGATTGATTGGAAAAAAGCAAGAGGTTAAAACATGGTCTGTGAATTATTGACAGAGATGGTCACTTCTGTAGAAAATCCAGGTGTTCTTGCCAAGGCAAGAGGGCAGATCTAACCTGCCCAACCAAATATGTTTATAGGTTTAAAGTAAAGGTTGGGGCTGATCTCCAGGATGACATGCGCAGATGCCGCCTTATCAGACACATGATTGGACCAGAAAAGACTTTGGTAAATATTCTCTCACACCACTGAGAAGTGGCCACCTTGCATGAAGTCTCTCTCCTCCTCTTTCTCTTCCTCCTCCTCCTCGTTTTCCACCTCCTCCTCTGCCTCCCTCTCCCCCTTCCTTCCTCAGGGCTGGGGATCAAACCCAAGGCCTCATGTGTGTTAAGACAAGTGCTCTACCACTGAGCTACACCCCAGCCTGAACTCTTTGTCCAAGGCCAAAATACAACTTGTTTCAAGCAAGAACACCGGGAATTTAGGCATTTATTGTCAGAAAAAAAATGTGGCTCTGTAGACTTGCCGCGGTGAACTCTTTAAAAAACAAAACAAAACAAAAAAAAACAACTGTAGGGGCTGATAGTTTTTGGTTTTTTAATTCAGCAGAATTAATTAAATAAGATTAGAGTGAGGGATCTTTCCTTCTTGCTGACATGGATGAACCGGAATAAACAGGTGTCTCATTGGTGCCCTGGTATGTCAATCATTAATTTCCCTAAGTAGATCATCAGGAGGTGGGATTCAGGGAGCCATTGCTGAAGAAATATTGAAGCGGTGGCTGACATAAATATGAGGACTGGTCACTCCTGTGTGTTTTTTTTAATTAAATAATTCTTATGTGTAAAATATTTTTCATAAAGTCAAAATCAGATGTATTTATGAAGTTTGTTTCTTAATGAGGCTTCCTTCGTAAGTTCAAATTCAAGTTTGGAGTCTGATCTAGGCTCAGAAGTCCCATTATTTATACATGAATCGGTGCTGCTTTTGTTTCATGAGGTCATCCACATCCAAATAATTTATGATAGATTGATTCTGAGTCTCCTTATCCTGTGGTTCTCAAGAGTGTCCTGTGAGGGAGCTTTTACCACTTAGCACAGTCTATAGATTCTCATGTCCTTTTCTGTCTTGCCAAGTGTGATGGGGTCGATGATGTAGGGGATGGCGGGTCCTCTCTTAAGTTCGACCCACAGCGCCTGCTTTCCAGGCAGGATGGCAGTGTCCATGCAGAAAGCCAGGAATTGGAGGGAGAGGCCTGCACTTTTAACTCATCATTGACTGGGCTTACTGCTCTTGAGCACTTAACTTCTCTGCATGTCACTTTTCTCATTTGGTGTAGGTGTTGTTAGGTGCCATTGAGTTGGGTCCAACTCATTGGGACCCTAAGTACAACAGAACGAAACACTCCCCGACATTGTGCCATACCCAGCACTATTGTCAGTGCTTCTCTGCTATTTTATTTATTTATTTATTTATTTATTTATTTATTTTATTTTTGTGGCACTGGGGGTTGAACCCAGGGCTTCGCACTTGCGTGCAAGTGCTGTACACTGAGCTGCACCCCCAGCCCATTTTTTTATTTTTTGAGACAGGGGCTCACTAAGTTATGCAGACTGCCTCTGGTCTCAAACTTGTGATCCTCCTGTCTCTGCCTCCCGAATTGCAGGGATTATAGGTGTGCGCCACCGCACCTGGCTTCTCTGCTATTTGTAGAATTTTCAGTTGTGGATTGTTTCAGGAGTGGATTGCCAGGTCCTACTCCCTCGCCTGCAGGACCTGGTATTCCCAGGTGGTCTCCCATCCAAGGGCTTAACCAGGCCAACCCTACTTAGCTTCTGAGATCAGGTGGCATCAGATGCCAGGATGCTATGGCTGCAGAGTTTCTCATTTGTAGAATAGGTTAATCTGAGCTGCCTTGTATAATTATGATAAGTATTAAGTGGAACAAAATCCATCTAGTGCCTAGGGGAACAGGTGCTTCATTAGTGATAGTTATTTATTAATGTGCCAGATACATGGAACAATAGTCAACGAAGGACTGTTGAACTAACTGCATATTGACTTTGCATATGATTCAGAAGGTGATAAAATAGTTCCAACAAACAGAGCTAATCTCCAAGACATGTTTTTCAGGGTTGGGGATCTAAATGCAGACAGGGCCAGAAAGCATTTCTCATGACATAGTCCAGGGCACTTTCAGACTTCACAGTGGCTCTGAGAATAGTTTTCATTTCCTCCAAAAGGCAATATCTGGAGCCAAGTTCCAGTTTCAATGGCTGCACTCTGGCTCCTTTTATTAGGGCAGCAGGCTGAGCCCCAGCAAAGGAAATGCCAGGGAACTTTTACTCAGCATTTGTTGGCACTGAGTGACAGCACTTCCTTCCCAGGATCCACAGCCCTACAGCAAAGTGAGGGGTCTCTCTTGCAGATGATGGATGCTAACCAGCGCTGGGATGTGCCAGAGGCAGTGGAGTGGATGTCAAAGCTGGCCGAGTTCAAGCCACTGTGGATCGAAGAGCCCACATCCCCTGATGACATCCTGGGGCACGCCACCATTTCCAAGGTAGGAAAACTCCTGCCTCTGCTATCTCAGCCACTTACTTTTTTGTTTAGTTTTCCAGAGTTGTCATGACAGATCTTTAAATTCCTTTACTTCGCCAGGAGCACTGGCACATGCCTGTAATCCCAGCTCCTTGGGAGGCTGGGGCAGGAGGATCAAGAGTTCAAGGCCAAAGGTAGCCTGTGCAACTTTGTAAGACCCTGTCTCAAAATAAAACATAAAAAGGAGGCTGGGGTTCAGGTCAGTGGTAGAGTGGTTGCTTCCCTAGTATGTGTGAGGCCCTGGGTTCAGTCTCTACACTGAAAAGAAATTTCTTGTTCCCTTTTGCATTTCCTGATGAAATAGCTGAGCTAATTATAACATGGGGCAAGTACAGGAGTTGTAGACTTGACATCATTTTGTTTTGTTTTGTTTTTCTTTGTTTTGGCTTGTTTTTTGCCCTGGCCCCAACCTCTGCCCACCTGGAGGGTCTCCTCGGATACTCTTCTGAGCTTTGGCCCTGTGAGGTTTTATCTGCCCTGGGGAGACTGTCTCCTCAGGAGGCTGGGAGGAAGGGGGCACATGAGCCAAGGCTGGGCCCAGAGGACCCAGAGAAAATGCAGGGCGCAGACTAGGAGGTGTCAGGCCAGCCCTGGAGCTGGATAGTAGAGTCTCTTGCTCAGAGGCTGCAGCTGAGCAAAGGGAGCCACTGCGGGTTCTTGAGGGAGAGAGCAGCACAGCGGCAGCTAAGAGGGAAGATGAGTGGACTATGGCAACATGTAGAGTGGATTGGGATGGGCATGTGGAAGGTGTGGAATGGGCAGGAGGAAACTGAGGCAGGGATGGGAGCTGGCAGCCTTTGCAGTTATCTGTGGGAGACAAGGGAGCAGGCTGGGTCAGGAGATACAAGGAGGAAAGAAAAACTGGTACCTAGCGAGCACCAGAAACACATTGCCTTAAAATGGTAGCATTGAGAAAGTCAAAGGGGTTTTTCTCCTCATCCCTCATCCCTTTCTCCCTCTCTTGTCTTTGGAGATAATGCACCAGTGTACTTAAATTAGAAATTTCTGGATGCATAAAGTATTAGCGTGAGAAAGTGCCTTAGAAACAATCTGTTGAAACCAAGACCTGCAAAGAGCAAACTGAGGCGTCAGGTGGTTTGCATGTGACCTACCCAAATCTACAGATCCCATTAGACAGGGCAATTGTTGAGTGAGGGACAGCTGTGTCTGAATCAAGGGGTATTTCTGCCAGGAGCTTGGCTTCATCTGGTCTCCCTGGCTCTGGAATCAAACTCCAGCTGTGCACCTTCCTGCCTTTTGGTCTGGAAACCGTTCTTGCCTATATACCTGGTTCCTCATCAGTAAAGTGGGGGGCTGTCAGTTGTACCAGGAATTATTCATGTCAGCATCTTGCACTACACTTAACTGGCAGTGAGAACTCAGGAAGTATCAGCTTGTAATGTCACAGGTGAAGGGAAGGAAAACCAGGCGGAAACCCAAGGTGCCTGGGGAGGGGAATTTTGCAGTCCTAATCCAGTGGGGACTAAGGGGCACAGCCTAGAGCCCAGGTGGCAGGTGAGGAAGGGAGTTTTTCAGGGTTAGGTGAGAGGACAGAGCTGTGGCACCGCGTCCAGGTGAAGATTTCAGTACCTCGTTCACCAGGTGACCAATGGTTTCAGCCTCACCTACAGAGCCGGAAGGAGAGGAATTTGGAATGAGAGAGACCTGAGAGAGTGCTAGCATCACCACTGAAGAGGGTTGTTGGAGAGACAGACGAGAAGGGAATGAAGGGAGTGGAAACCCACAGGAAGGAGCAAGCAGAGGCTGGAGCCTGTGTGTCCACGAGGAGCCACTGCTGGTGGCCATGTCTTCTCCAGTTGCACAGGACTGTGCAGCCCTGGAGGTGTGGGAGCCAGGATGACGCAGGAGGTCTGCAGAGGCATGGCTGGGAACAGCCTATGGCAGCGTGTGACAACACTTGCCTCTTTTTCTGTGGACACACCATCCTTCCACGCACACATATTCCTGCGCGTCCTTCTGCCAGGCTTTCAACTTCATATGGCTCAACAGCAGGGACGTTTCCCTCTTCAGCTGTAAATATTTTTAAACATTAAAAGTTGTGGTTCAAACCTTAGGAAGATAACACCAGGCTGCCTTCTCTCGCAGGCACTGGCCCCATTGGGAATTGGTGTCGCCACAGGAGAACAGGTGAGTGATGTGTCCTTAGTGTCATTACACATTGACTACTGACTAAGGACAGTCATAAGTGAGGCCCCATTCCCTGTTGCATTTTGAGTTGTGAAGTTTTTATCATGTTAGAAATTGGCATCTCATTAGAGTCTGGAGTGAGGTATAGTCAAAACTTTGTGGCTTTTTCTACAATTCATATCACTCAGGTCATTTTTCAAAGAATCTAATCAAAATCAACAAGGCAACAATTAAAAGTTACTACTGGTGCTATGGTGCACACCTGTGATCCCAGTGACTTGGATGCTGAAGCAGGAGGATTGTGAGTTCGAGGCCAGAGGCAGCCTGCACAATTGAGCAAGACCTTGTCTCAAAAAATTATAAAAAAGAGGCTAGCGGTGCAGCTCAGTGGTAGAGCACTTGCATAGCAAGCATGAGGCCCTAGCTTCAGCTCCCAGTAATGGAAAAGAAAAAAAAAGTAGTTATTGGCAGGACATATAGTGGCTTTAAGAAAGCCAGCTTCCAAATGGATAAACATGGTGGCATTCACTTCTCGTGTTATAAGCTAAGCATAAGGGCCAGCCCTGCTGCAGTCAATCCATGGGAGGAGCAGTTCGAGGAACAGATTCTGTTTTCCCAGAAAAAGGACCAATACAACTCCACCACAGTATTGTCTTCATGCCACCTGCTCATCGCTGTCACATATTCCGTCCTGATGTCGTACTTCACCTCCCACTTGCCAGTTGACAGTTATTCCTTAATATATGGCAAACAGGTGAGATCTGTACTTGACTCACACTGTTACATGCTCAGATTTGTAAAGGAGTGGGTGCAAGGTCCCTGCCTGCACTGGCAGAGCCCCCTCATGCCAAATGAGAAGAAATACAGTCCAGGCTTCCTGAAGACCCCTGATGAAGTAACAGCTGGCATGGAATCAGGGCTCTTCAAGGCCAAGGCTGACTCCTCTGTTGGTGTTATTTTTAATTTTATTTCTAGTGCCACAACAGAGTGATATTTAAGCAACTCCTCCAGGCAAATGCCCTGCAGTTTCTCCAGATTGACAGCTGCAGACTGGGAAGTGTCAATGAGAACCTCTCCGTGTTACTGATGGCCAAAAAGTTTGGAAGTAAGGGCACTTCGGGGGTGCTGCTGGCCAGACCTCTGCCTCCCTCTCATCAGACATGTTTCCCTCTGTGGTCTTTGCAACTCACATGTGTCTGTAGTTTGCCATGTTGATTTTTTTCTAACTCTCATTTAGCCCCAATCAAAGAATTTTTGATGATTTACATCCTGGAATTTCATTCCTAAATATTAATGAATAATCACCTGTGGGTGCTAACAACCCCTCAGCATTCTCTTTTGCCCCTTCTTTCTGAGCCACTTTTTGCATTAAATAGACTGTCTTCCTCCTAGTTCCTGTCTGCCCCCATGCTGGTGGAGTTGGCCTCTGTGAACTGGTGCAGCACTTGATTATATTTGACTACATATCAGTCTCCACGAGCCTTCAAAACAGGTCAGTAGTTGGGCTCAGTGGCTCACACCTTTAATCCCAGCAACTTGGGAGGGAGAGGCAGGAGGATCACATGTTTGAGGCCAGGGGCAGCCTGTGTAACTTAGTGAGACCCTGTCTTAAAATACAAAGTAAAAAATGGGCCAGTAGTATGGCTCAGTAGTTGAGCGCTTGCAAAAAGCATACATGAGGCCCTGGGTTCAACTCCCCAGTACCGCAAAAAACAAAAATAATCAGTAACATGACATTAACTCACTTCATGCCACAGGAGCATCCTTGATCCAGGCCAGACTTTCGAAAATTCTGATTTGATCACCAGAGACACTTAGAACCCTGTGCACTGTTGCAAGAGCCTAAAATCGTTTTAAGAACAGAGCTTCCAAACTGAATAAGCATGATGGCATTCACTTTTTGTGCTTATAAACTCAACCCAAGCTGTAACTCAAAGGCCGAGTTGGTTTTGCTTCAACTCCTCCACATGGGGCAATAATAACCCAGACCCGGCAGATCATAGTCATTTTTCCTTCTAGAAGGGTAGGTTCTTGGTAGCTGACACACTGTTTTGTGACTTTGTAAAACCCAGCCTTCTTCATATGTATGTTCTTTGCTTCCGTTCAGTCTTTTCCTTACACTGGAGTCTTTGGGGATCTGGCCCTGTCTTTATTTCTTGGCCTGCCCCTAGTGAAGTTACTTTCTCTTTCTATTCATTTACTTGTGGTGCTGAAGATCAAACCCAGGACCTTGAGCATGCTAGGTAAGTGCTCTATTTCTGTGCTATATCTCCAGCCCCCTAAGTGAACTTTACATTGGGATAATCGCCTTTCAGTAGCCTGCATACACATAGCTTTGCTTATTGTACTTTTTTGTCTCCCGGAATTAAATATGTCACAGAAAACTCACTAGACATTTATAATGAGAGCAGGAAAACAAGCATGGTAAACAACTCAGGATGGAGGGGAGAAGGGTGTCAGGGGCCTGGATGATTTCAGTTAGAATTGGGTGGGTTTTTTGCTCCAGCTAGGTAGTCAGTAGACAGGGCTTCCTCTTAATATGCCTCAACTATTTTATATTGCGGGCTGGGATTTAGCTCAGTTGGTAGAGCACTGCACTGCAGTCTCTGAGGACCCGAGTTCAATTCCCAGCACCACAAAAATGGGAGAAGGGCCTGGCAATCCACTCCCAAGGCAATCCCGAAACAGTCAGCCATTGAAAACCCTATGAGGGTTGCTATGAGTCGGATACCGACTCCATGGCACCTAACAACAACATTTTATACTGCAAATCAAAGAACATTCTGTTGGCAAGAAGGAAACTGGCGCCACCTCAGGTATGGAGCTGCCACAGGTTACTCGATCTTACATGTGTCTGACCCTGTTTGTTCATCTGGGAGATGAGGGTTGGGAACTAGGTCATTTTTCTTTCCCTTCTAATTAATACTGTCTGATTCAAGAATAATGAAAATTAACCTCCCCAGGTTATTCTGCTTTTGCGATGTCCCTGGCACATCCTGAGCCGAGCTAGTGGCTCCTGAGGGCTTCACTGCTCTGGAATGTCTCTGTACTACTAAACCGACCAGCAGATGACACTGGCTGCTGCTGTCTCAACCCCTCTGCTGCGTCATTCCCTTCTGCAGGGAACACTTGTTTCCTGCTTAAGGCCTGTCTCTCCCATGTGGCTGGGTCTTCATCCACACCTTCCACCCCTCCCTGTGCTGGGGATCTAACCCAGGCAAGTGCTCTACTCCTGAGCTTCATCTCCAGCCCATCACCTGTTCTCTACAGGTGACACAGCACATAAGGTCAGTGGCTTAGTGCCTGTGCCCACTGAAACCAAGAGGCTCTCTCACTGATTCCTTTGTGCCTCCCCAATCACGAGCAGCACCCAGCCTGCCCTACTATGGCTGGTCACTATCCCATGGCTTAAGGAAGGAAGCAGGTCAGGGAACCTGCCCTTGACCCCTATCACAACACTGGGAAGTAGCCGAAAGAACTTGAACAAATTGATCTGATTCTTTTGTATAGCTGGAAAGAACCTTATCTGGCAACTTAATCTATTCATCAACTTTCAGCTAAAGGTGCACTCAAATAATCACAGGTATTTATGGAGTCTGAATTGATGACCTTTGGGGCATCACAAAACCTTTAGAGTTACAAGAGACTTTGTGATTTATCTCAACCCCCACTTTGCTGTGTCTTACAGATGAAAGCTCCTCAGGCACACATTAAGGGTTTTGTATCATAACATGCTGAACCACAGCTAAGCCTTGATTGTGTCTTTTGCGGTACTTTGGAATCAGACTCAGGGCCTTGTGCAAGCTAGGCAAGCATTCAACTACTGAGCTACAGCCTCAGGCCCCATCTCTTAAGGGCACTCTCCCATTCTGCTTTATCAGTAGGTTAGTAGCTCATCAGTCATCTAGGTCAGGGACAATTGCCCTCATCTGCTTCCTTTCTCCTAGGGTGTGTGAATATGTGGACCACCTGCATGAACATTTCAAGTATCCTGTGATAATCAGGCAGGCTTCCTACATGCCTCCTAAGGTAAGATGGGGCCTCAGGCACTGGCACACAGGCTGCCAGCCACTACTGTGCCTGAGAACACGGGGTACAGAGCTGTCTCAATATCTAGAAACAAATGGCTCTTTAGTAAACCAAAATCAAATTCTTAAGGCCTGAACATCAGACCTGAAGTTAAAATGCCAAACAATTGTAAGATTAGCATTTTCTCACTAGCTTAGATTTTAAAACAAGCACTCTGTGCAGTAAATCTGGTACCATCAACAACCCCCATGTGTCTGTCACTTTGCTGTACTGTGGGGGCTTGTGTGTTGTGTGATGCGGAAGGCAATGCCACTGGTATTACAGATGACCAGCAGGGTCATCCATGATGGACAGGTTTCAGCTGAGCTTCCAGACTAAGACAGACTAGGGATCAGTACCTGGTGGCCCACTCTCAAAACAATTAGCCATTGAAAACCCTAAGAATAGCCCAGAAACACTGTCAGATACTGCGTCAGAAATTGAGCCCCCAGGTTGGAAGGTACTCAAAAGATGATTGAAGAGTTGCCTCCTCAAAGTAGAGTCTACCTTAATGATGGGCATGGAGTAAAGCGCCAGGGACCTCCATCTGCTGATGCTGCACAACTCAAAATGAGAAGGAACTGTAAACATCCATTAATACTTAGAAGGTGGAATGTACATAGTATGAATCTCAGAAAATTAGAAATCGTCAGAGGGGAAATGGAGCGCATACACATCAACATTTTAGGTACCAGTGAGGTAAAATGGACTAGTATGGGCCATTTTAAATTAGATAACCCTATGGTCTACTATGTTGGGAATGACGATTAAAGAGAAATGGGGTTACCTTCATCATCAAAAAAGACATCTCAAGATCTGTCCTGAAGTATAATGCTGCCAGTGATAGAATAATATCCATATGCCAACAAGGAAGGCCAGTTAATATGACTATTATTCTAATGTATGCACCTGTTGGGGTTTTAGCTCTAGCCCGGCTAAGATTAGAGCCAAACCTTCAACATAACAAATGACCGGTGTCATTAATGAAGGACCTCGGGAGACCTTCTGATGGTAAAAAGGGTAGGTAAGATTTATTGGGTGCTCCCCTGATGGAGAGCAAGGAGCAAGCAGCCCCTATAGAGCAGAACTCTATACCCTCTAAGTGCTGGCTCTAAGCCTGCAGCATGCTAAGCGCTGGTACAGCTCAGCCTTAAAGGCACAGCCACAGCCGCTGGTATTGCCTGGAGGTCTGATGGTCTTGACTGGTGGCTCGCCTTCTTTACCTCCCTCCTTCCCAAGGATGGGAGGAATTGGTAGGTTCTTCGTGGCTTGCTAGAATACTTTGGCTCTTCAGGGCCCCTGGGCTTGATCCCTCCAGCTTGCTAGAAGGTCTTGCAGGTGGTGGGGTTCAGGTAGCAGTTGAAGGACGGTCAGAGAGATGAGGGTGAAGGGGGTCCAGGAGCCCTACTTTTATAGCATCCTGGATGGGTCACATGGTGGGATTCAGCCAATCAGAGCACACACCTGACAGGTACAGTGGGTAAACTGACATACCTGCCAGGTGGGGACAGTTATTACCTGAAAATGCTGAGGGGAGCCAATCAAAATTAGGGTGGTTAGGGCAGGTCAGGCTGGCCAGGGGCCATCTTTGCTCACTTGGTGGGAGGGGCTGGTTTGAGTGAGTGAGATGAGCTCTGGGGTCAACTAGGGGTCAGCCCCTCAGGCAGTCATAAGGAACCCTAGTTGATAGATATAATTTTAAAAATCCCCAACATCCACCCATGGGAGAAGGACCTGGCAATCCACTCCCAAGGCAATCCCGAAACAGTCTGCCATTGAAAACCCTATGAGGGTCGCTATGAGTCAGATACCGACTGGATGGCACCTAACAACAACAACATCCACCCACCACTAAGGCCACAAATGAAGACAGGGAAGATTTTTATCAGCTTCTGCAATCTGAAATAGAGTGAACATGCAATCAGGATATACTGATAATTACTGGTGACTGGAATATAAAAGTTGGAAACAAGGCAGCTCAGTAGTTGGAAAATACGGCCTTGTAACAATGCTGGAGATTGCATAACATTTGGCAGACCAATGACCTTTTCATTGCAAATATATTCTTTCACCAACATAAACGACTATACACATGGATGCCTGCAGCCGTAGCATGGTGGAATCCAATCCCCTCAGATCTCAGAAGCTAAGCAGGTCTGGGCCTGGCTAGTACTTGGATGGTTAGTACTTGGGAGGACCCAGCAACCGGCTCCTGAAAACCAATCTGCCATTGAAAACCCTATGAACAGCAGAGAAGCACTGACAAAGTGTTTCGCCTGTTGTATGTAGGGTCGCTATGAATCAGATACCAACTCGATGGCACCTAACAACATACACATGGAAGTCACCAGATGGAAGATACAGGGATCAAATTGACGACATTTGTGGAAAGAGACAATGGAAAACCTCAGTATCAACAGTCAGAATAAAAGCAGGTGCTGATTGTGGATTAGACTATCAACTGCTCAAATGCAGGTTCAAACTGAAGCTGAAGAAAATTAGAACAAGTGTACAAGAGCCAAGGTATGACCTTTAGTATATCCCACCTGAGTACAGAGATCACCTCAAAAACAGGTTTGATGCGTTAAACACTAATGATCAAAGACAAGTTGTGGCATGACATCAAAGACATCATTCATGAGGAAATCAAAAGGTTATTAAAAAAGATAGGAAAAAAAGAAAATGCCAAAATTACATGTCAAGAGACTGAAAGGTGCCTTCAAGCAGCTAAAGTAAAAGGAAGACATGAGGAAGTTAAATAACTAAACAGAAGATTTCAAAAGGCAGCTCGTGAAGACAAAATCAAATATTACAATGACATGTACAAAGTGCTAGAGATAGAAAAAGAGGGAAGAACATACTCTGCTTTTTTCAAGCTTAATGAATTGAAGGAAAAATCTAGGTCTCAAGTGGCAATAATGGATTCTACAGGGAAAATATTAAATGCCCCAGGAAACATCAAAAGAAGATGGAAGGAATACCAAAGTCATTATACCAAAATGAATTGGTGGATGATCAGCCATTTTAAGAGGTTTCATATGATCAGAACCAATGGTACTGAAGGAAGAAGTAAAAGCTGCCTTGAAGGAATTGGCAAAACATAAGGCTCAAGGAATTGATGGAACACCAATAGAGATGTTTCAATAAACAGATGTGGTACTGGAGGTGCTCACTTATTTATGCCAAGATATTTGGAAAACAGCTCCCTGGCCAACTGACTGGAAGAGATCCCTATTTGCTGACTTCCTAAGAAAGGGGATCCAACTGAATGGAAATTATCGAATAATATCATTAATATCACCCACAAGTAAAATTTTGCTAAAGATCATACAAAAGCAACTGCAGCAGTATATAGGCAGGGAACTGCCAGAACATCAAGCCAGACGCAGAAGAGGGCCTGGAACCAGGGACATCATTGCTGATGTCATATGGATATTAGCTGAAATCAGAGGACACCAAAAAGGTGTGTATCTATGTTTTATTGACTATGCAAAGACATTTGACTGTGTGGATCATAACAAATTATGGATAACATTGCAAAGAATGAAAATACCAGAGCACTTAATTGTACTTATAAGGAATCTGTACATGGACCAGGAGGCAGTTGTTCAGAGAGAATAAGGAAACACTACCTCATTTACAGGGGGGCTGGGATTTAGCTCAGTGGGTAGAGTGCTGCGCTGCAGTCTCTGAGGACCCAAGTTCAATTCCCAGCACCACAAAAGTGGGAGAAGGGCCTGGCAACCCACTCCCAAGGCAATCCCGAAACAGTCAGCCATTGAAAACCCTATGAGGGTCGCTATGTGTTGGATACCGACTCCACGGCACCTAACAACAACAACAACCTCATTTACAAGAAAGGTGTGTGTCACGGCTGTGTCCTTTCACCATACCGCTTCAATCTCTAGGCTGAGCAAATAATCCGAGAAGCTGGACTATATGAAGAATATGACATGAGGATTGGAGGAAGACTCATTAACAACCTGTGTTATGTAGAAAACACAACTTTGCTTGCTGAAAGTGAAGAGGATTTGAAACATTTACTGATGAAGATCAAAGAACACAGCCTTCAGTATAGATTGCAACTCAACATCAACAAAACAAAAATCCTTATAAATGGGTCAATAAGCAACTTCATGATAAATGGAGAAAAGATTGAGGCTGTCCAAGATTTCGCTTTACTTGGTTCATCAATCAACACCCATGGAAAGAGCAGTCAAGAGATCAAAAGACGGGTCACGCATGCCTATAATCCCTGCGGCTCGGGAGGCGGAGGCAGGAGGATCACAAGTTAGAGACCAGAGGCAGTCTGTGTAACTTAGTGAGACCCTGTCTCAAAAAGTAAAAAAAAAATTGGCTGAGGGTGCAGCTCAGTGGTCCAGCATTTGCAAAGCATGCAAGCACAAGGCCCTGAGTTCAAACCCCAGTACCACACACACAAAAAAAGAAGAAATCAAAAGACGCATTGCATTGGGGAAAGTTGTTGCAAAAGACTTCTTTAAAGTATTGAAAAATAAAGATGTCACATTGAAGACGAAGATGTGCCTGATTATGCCATGGTATTTTCAGTCTCATCATATGGTTGTGAAAGCTGGACACTGAGTAAGGGAAACAGGAAAAGAATTGATGCTTTTAAATTACAGTACTAGAGATGCATATTGAATGTGCCATGGACTGCTAAAAGAACCAATACATTTGTTCTAGAAGTGCAACCAGAGTGCTCTTTGAAGCAAGGATAGCTAGATTGCGTCTTACATATTTTGAACATGTATTCAGGAGGGACTAATCCCTGGAGAAGGACATTATGTTTGGGATTGTGGGGGGGTCAACAAAGGAAGACCCTCAACTTAATGGACTGACAGTGTCTGCAACAATGGGCTTAGACACTAAAAACATCGTGTGCCTGGCACAGAACTGAGGAGTGTTTCCTTGTGTTGTACAAAGGGTTGCAATAAGATGGACCCGACTCAAAGGCACCTAACAACCAAAATAACCATCAACAAGATAGTAACCTAAAAGTTTATTATAATTGTGTAATATGTGCCATTTGTCCTGATGATGTTCAGATCATGGCTAATTTTCACCAACAGATGTTGAGTTATCAAAGGAAGTTTGATTAGTTTGAGAAACTAATTCTGTTAAGTAGCCAACTTTTATACCCTTCTTTCAGTCTGAAATTTTATTTTTAAAATACTGAGTTACCTCTGGCTTAGATGTATTAAGCATTTCTAGGAGAAGCAGAAACAAACGTTTTGTTCCAGATGGTTCTTATAAACTACTCAATTTGTTTTTTGCTAGGATGCTGGCTATTCAACAGAAATGAAAGAGGAATCTATAAAGACACACCAATATCCAGATGGTAAGGTCTGGAAGAAGCTCATTGCTGCTCAAAAAAATTAATTGTTCAGCCCTAACACCCTTTTTTTTTCCTTAAGTGAAAAGCCTTAAAATTTCTTGGGTAATTTTATAAAAATAGAAGAAAAAAAATCTCATCCTACCAATCAGGTTCAGCTGAAAGTTGTATTAACCTCAGGAATCAGATCAATCATTATTGCTTAATTCTTTTAGCACATGAATAGATATTCTATTTAATCCTTAAATATAATTTACCTAAATCAAAGTCCAGGAAGATGTTCTTAACAAAATTTCTATCAAGTGCTGGTACATAGACATTAAATTATACTTTGAAAATAAACATGTTACATAATTGGTTGGAAAGAATTCTTATTCTATTTATCACTTAAATTAACAGAATAAAAATAGTTCTGTAGCACCATAGGGGATCTGGTGTGCAACTAAAGGAAAGAGATGTCACTGATCAGCCCTGAAGTGGTTTGGTCTCTTTTCTCGGTCAGTCTAAGCATACTAAAGAATCCATACCATACTGGAAGTAATGGGGGCCTTTTTTCTTTTTTTTGAGATAGGGCCCCACAGTGTAGCCCAGGCTGGCTACGAACTTAGGATCTTCCTGCCCTCACCTCTCAAGTGCTGGGATTACAGGTGTGCACCACCACACCTGGCTTCGTGGATTATTTTTTCCAAATCTTAAAAAAAAAACCCTATTGCAAGTTTGAGGCCAGCAGGGACTACATAGTAAGACATCGTCTCAAAAAACAAACACCACCCCCAATCTTATCCTAAATGGTCATATTTTAATACAAAGTGCAACTAGAAAGTGGATATGGTATTATCTACCTGTAATCCCAGCACTCGGGAGGCTGAGACAGGAGGATCTAGATTTCAAGGCCAGCTCAGGCTACACAGTGATACCATGTCTCAAAAACAAAAACAAAAACAAAAAAACCCAGCAACTAGAATGAGATGCATTAAGAAAAAATAGGTGAAAATATAGTTTAATTTAGTTTAGTGAGCATTTGTAATATATACTCTAGGTAGCATCCAAGTAAGAATACAACCTGTGATTACTTAGGAGGGTTCAGGTGAATCTGTCTTAGGCACTACCTGGCAAAATACAGAATGAAAGAAACATGGATACATGCAGAGCAGTTCTTTCTTACAGCAATATATAAAATAAATGTAACTTTAAAAGATTTATAAACTACATTATGATTAATGATGTTCAAGTTTGGGGCAGTAACTTATAAAGTTAATGAAATTCACCAGCCTTCATTGTGAAGACATGGGATTGAAATGCTTGTTTTTGCTAAGAGCATATAACTTTTTACTCTCTTCACTTTAGTCATAATCTCAGGATTTTCATGCACCCTCAGTAAATTAACCAAACTCCATGCCTTTTATTACCAGAAGAAACAGCCGTTATACCTGCTATTGGCAACATCCTTAAATTAATGAATAATAACTGTCAGTCACTGACCGATTTTTGACCTAGTTCCTTTTGTCTTTTCATCTGGGCATCAGGCCCATCCCATAAAGACCTGACAATATCCAACAGCTCCTCTGTAAGTGTTCTAAACAGCCATTTCCATTTTAATAGTGGGATGCGGATTGTACCCTTCAATCTGAAAGTCTTCAACTTTGAAGTCATCGATTGTTTCAACTTTTCGAAGGATTTTGAGCTTTGGGAAAGGTCTTGGCTCTCGCTGAAGCTAAAAACAAAATCAGAACAATATTCTGCAGTACTTTTGCTTTAATTCTGTTCCTTTGTCTCTTCATGAACAAGCACATGGTATTTTATCTACAACGTACTATTTTATAGAGCATCTAACACCGTAGGCACCTTGTGCCTGGTTACACACCAATACTGGAGTATAACCAACTGGTCCTGCACACATCAAGAATGAAGGATATTCTGTGATGTGGCTTACCAGATGTGAGTTCTTATCATAACTCCTGGTAAATGTATTAAACATGAGGTGCCTGCATAGTGGCAGATAGATGCCTGCAATCACAACACTTAGGAGGCTGATGCAGGAGAATTTTAAGTTTAAGGCCTGTCTGGGCAACTTGGCAAGACTCTGTCTCAAAATAAAAATTTTCAAAAAGGGCTGAAGATGTAGCTCAGTGGTAGAGCACTTGCCTAGCACATTCAAGGCCCTGGGTTCAACCCCCAATGTACCAAACAAAAACATGGGGACATAATGTTTTAGTTTTCTATCTGTAACGCACAGGAGCATTAAGTATGATTTCCTCCTTCCTGAGTTCCATAGTCCATTGCCTAACTTTCCACCTGGCAGAAAGGGGAACAAATGAAGCCATCTGTTGACAATTCACAAAAAGGGATTCAAGCCAGGACTCCTGGGAAGAGCACGCAGTGGCAGTTAGGACATGAACACAGGTCATAACCTCACATTACTGTGTCCAAACCAACAGAGCAGATGGCCAGAGAGAAGGAGCAAGCAAGCATGCAGTCACCTACTATTCCAGTAGCCAAGCTCTAAAAAAAAAGTATCTTAAGGTCTAATATGGAAGGGACTAAAAGGTTTGGGGTTCTATTGTTTTCCCCTTAGGGCTCGTGAAGCACAGATGCTCATTTTGCCTCTTTTTATTTATTCATTTTATTTTTATTTATTTATTTATTATTTATTTATTTTCCAGTACTTGGGGGTTGAACCCAGGGCCTCATACATACATTTGCAAGTGCTCTACCACTGGGATGCACCCCCAGCCCATTTTTTATTTTGAGCCAGAGTCTCACTAACTTATATAGGGAGCCTCTGGCCTCAAACTTGCAATCCTCCTGAGTTGCAAGGATTACAGGTGTGTGCCACTGCTCCCAGCCTGGATGCTTGTATTTTTGTTGCCATTTCCAATCATCATTTGTTGGCCACTACAGCTTAGGGATTTGGACAGGCTGTTAAAAGTTCAGCCCTGAGTATTGTACTTATAATTTAAGGGAAAACATTTGCATTTATTTTCTCCTTCAAGTAAAAATATGGTTTAAAATGCCAACTCAGGTTCCAAATCCTCTGGCCCAAATGTGGCGTTTCCTCCCTGGTGCTTAGCACCATAAAGTACCTGTCATATGAAGTGCCTGTGGTTGCTTATGCAGGTGTCAGCCTTGTCTCTGCTGCTTGCCCACCACCCTTCCCTAAACTGAAGCCCTAAAATTGGAGCATGACATATTTATGTTGGATACAGCATCACATGGGGTGTCTTCAAACTTAAGGAATGCTGCATAAATCAGCCTTTTATCAAGAGAAGGTACCAAGCTCAAAAGAATGTAAGATAATTCTTACCTGGATTTTTAGTGGCTCAATGTGATTCAGGTAAATATGTGCATCTCCCAAAGTATGGACAAAGTCACCTGGCTAAAAAAAAAATCCCATGGGGGAAGAGTCAGTGTTTTAGTTTCAATTCCTTTAAAACCATAATTACTATGTAGAGAATGCAGACATCGCAAGGCTTTTCAAAAACAGAGAATTTAACCAGTGTAGCTTTTGAGAAAATTCACAAAAGTTACATAATAAACCACTTGTATGAAACTGTTAGTTAACATAGACCACAAGGGCAGGAAATCTTCACGGAGGTTTTCAAAGTGAGCCTATTCATGTCTTATTTACATATATCCAGTTTTAATACTGGATACTAAGTGGATTGAATTCTCCACGCTTAGTCACTCCATGTTAAAGAACGGAAGAGCTCAGTGCATTAAGCTGTGACTGTCCTTTCCAAGATCAGCCTACCTGCAGGCCTGTGATGTGGGCAATCATGTAGGTGAGCAGGGCGTAGCTGGCAATGTTGAAGGGCACGCCCAGCCCCATGTCTCCTGACCTTTGGTACAGCTGGCAGGACAGCTCTCCATTCACCACGTAAAACTGGCAGAGGGCGTGGCAGGGGGGCAGTGCCATCAGAGGAAGATCTGCGGGACCAGCAGAGGAAAACAAGGGGTGTGGTTGTAAAGGACACAGCTATGAACACGTGGGTCTAACCTCATATGGTGGACACGCAGGAAAAAAGCCACCAGGCCACTTAGACATCCAGAACCCATGTCAAAATCAAACCATTCCCTGACCCTTGCGACAACGCCCCAAATACAAGGGAGACTCGCCATCAGCGTAACATCTCTGCAGATGTCCACTGATGCCAAAGAAACTCTTGTGGCCAACCTGAAATTAAAGAAGGCTGCTGCTTCCATGGCACCAAATCCAGGAGGAACTGTTTATTTGCAGGGGCCACAGGAAACCAGCACCCTGAGCACATCCTTCTGTACTAGAGGCAAATAGCCCACCCTCAGTACCTACTACTATACTCTAGCAGAGTTTAACTTTACAATATACTTGTTTAAAATGTTAGAAACAGTTGGTGCAGTGGCTCACACCTGTAATCCCAGCAACTCAGGAGGCGGAGGCAAGAGGATTGCAGGTTCAAGGCCAGAGGCAGCCTGTTTAACTTAGTGAGACTGTCTCATTTTTAAAACAAAAAAAGTGGGGCTGGGAGTGCAGCTCAATGGCAGAGCCTTGCAAAGTATGGGTGAGGATCTGGGTTCAGCCCTCAAGTACTGCAAAAAAATAAATAAATAAATAAATAAATAAAAATTAAATAAATAAAAATAAAAAAAATTTAGTGAGGTGAAGGTGACCTGGAACTTCATCCATTCCAAAATGAAATGTGAAAATCTTAGGGATCGTCTCATAATCAATTTAAAGCTTTTTGGAAAAGAGCGAGAATAAATGCACAAATTAAGATCATGTGGACCTAACCCCATAATCAGAAGGCGAAAATGGAGCACAGCATGACTTGCCCACGGTCACACACTCAACTGCATGGGTTGCAGTTGTTCCTGCCTCCCTGCAGTGCCTTGGCACAAGGTCACCTGGCACTCTATGAGCTAACCGTACGGTTAATACACAAGAGGACAGCCCAGATGCTCTCCACCTTTTGGGTTCCAAGCGCACATGATGATTCTTCTGTCATCGGGGTTGGATTTGATGGTGTCAATTACTTTTTGCAGCTGATCTACTCCTTGACCTGAATAATCTGTAAAATTGTCAAGAAGAGAGGATATGGACACAAGTTAATCACAGCCTCCCATGAGGTGGCACTGAGGTCATCTATTGCAGCCATCACTTGATATCCCTCCCTGTCCTACGGGTATAAGACACTTGGCGGGCAGGAACATCCCGTGCATTCTCAGATCTTACTGGGTTGATTTCAAGGGCAAGGTTTTGGGTCTATCTTCTGGCACTATTACAAAGTCTATTTTCTTTTCTGTATGCCAATCCTTTAGATTTCAGTGTCTCTCAAGGGTTCATGTTGAAATTTAACCCTAATTAAGAGGTATTAATTATGGTGTTTAAAGTCACAGCCTTTGGGAGGTGGTTAAGATATAGATAAGGTCATCAGGGCAGAACACCTCCACCATGATTGAATACTGGTGGCTTTATAAAAGAAACAGACAAGGAACACAGGTGGGCTTCTTGTTATGTGATATCCTGTGTTGTCTTGGGACTCTGCCATCAAGAAGGCCATTGCCAGATGTGGGCACTTAAACTCCCGAACTATGATCTAAATCCCTTTTTCTTTGTCACTTTTCAGTGACACAATCTATTCTTGTCCCACAGAACGAATTGGATCTTAAATAGACTATAGTATTCCACAGAGATTCCAGCTAACAGGACTGTGGATTCCTTCCTCACACCTAGGCACTATCCTACCCACACTTACGCCCAAAACTGCATGACAATTTATCAGCCAAACACACCACTGACTTGTAACTATTAGGAAAACTTTAATCATCTTAAACACCTTGTACTTTTCTCCCAGTTCTGGTCTCTGGACTTTTAATTCCCTGCCTCCCTCTGAGATGGAACTGGAAGCTGAGAAGTAACTTTTTAATGAAGACCAGAGCTTCACACTCTCCTCTGGCTAAACTTCTGCTGATGTATGTCAGTGTTCTAGTCCAGTAGTTTTCACATTTGGGGGTATGGGGAGGAGCTGGAGGGAAGTCCTCTCACAATTACAGTTCCCAAAAGATACTATTAAACATTTTTAAAAGAACAGTGATGAGGATTCTGAATGCTGATGGTGGTGGCGGTTCCATGAATGCTAAAACTGCATATGCACTCACAACTGAGTGTGCCTAAAGCTGGCCAAATCTGATAAATTCTGCAATGGCACCAATGTTAAGATATCACCAAGGAAGGAGACAGTGGAAGACACAGGGCAACTCTACACATCCCCCCCTCCCCAAATTTTCTTGTTGTTGTTGTTGTTAGGTGCTGTCTAGTCGGTATCCAACTCATAGTGACCCTCATAGGGTTTTCAGTGGCTGACTGTTTCGGGATTGCCTTGGGAGTGGATTGCCAGGTCCTTCTCCCATTTTTGTGGTGCTGGGAATTGAACTTGGGACCTCAGAGACTGCAGTGCAGCGCTCTACCAACTGAGCTAAAATCCCAGCCCCGCCAATTTTCTAGGAATGTGTAATTATTTCAAAATGAAAATTTCAAAACAAAGATGACAAACTCTCCTACTGGTATACGATACTCACACTCATACAACTCTAAGGTCATCATTTTATGAGGGCCCTTAAACAACAATAACTGAACATCAGGCTCAATGTGAGGCGGTTTTGGCAGTGGTAGCCTCACATCCTTAGGAACAGATCCCAGGACAGCAATGGCAGACCAACAACCCACAGACCATGTGTGTGTAGAAAAAGTCTGGGCCACAATGCATTTTTTTCTTTACCTATTGTGGTTTACTGGGAGAAGGACGTGGCAACCCACTCCCAAGGCAATCCCAAAACAGCCATTGAAAACCCTATGAGGGTCACTATGAGTCGGATACCGACTCGACGGCACCTAACAACAACAACAATTGTGGTATACAGTGATGTTCAATTGACCATTATAGCCATTTTTAAGAATGCACTTCAGCAGCATTAAGTGCATTCATATTCATGTAACCATCACACTATCCACTTCCAGAACATTTTCACCATAATAAAACTGCACCTACTGAGTACTCCCTCTCCATTCTGTCCACTACAGTGCCTGGCAACCTCCATTCTACTTTCTGTCTCTACCAGTCGGCCCATCCCTGGTCCACACAGCATGTTAAAACTCAAACTTGTCAACATTAAAAAGACCTCATGATTGCACATAAATGCAATTTTAGGCATTTACTGAAGAATTTGGGCAACATCAGGCCCCAAACCTTCCAGCTGGATGGAGGTGAGTTGTGACTGTCCCCTTTAGGTGAGATGCACACAATCCAGGTTGCTAGTCCCTGCCCAGCCAGTAAAAAGTTACTTCCTGCATACGTGTGCACATACACCCCTGCCCTGGGGCTGTTTGCTTTGGAATGATGGGTAAGACGCTCAGAGCCAGAGGCTGGGGGCTGGACTTTGTGACACTCAAGTTGTGCCAGCAACAGGACAGAGGAGGGTGAAAGTCCCAAGGGACATGTTTCATTCTTCCTCCATTCCAACAAAGCAAGAAAGAGAAGGTGACCCAGGCTGTGCTATCAAACCAGCGCCACCTACAGTGTGCTGGTGTATGCCTGTATTCCCAGCACTCAGGAGGCTGAGGCAGGAGGATCAACACAAGCCTGAAGCCAGCCTGGGCGACACAGTGAGATCTTGTCTCAAATCTAAAAAAAAAAATTAATTTTTAAAAAGAGATCAAAGACAGGACAGACAATCTTGACAGTCTTGTCCCAGATCTTCTTTCCTGTCCTGTTCCAACACAGACACCAACCCCATAGCTATATGCCAGTGAGAGAAATGTAAAGTTCCAAGTGCCCAGTGAACACTAATCACCAAGTATGATCTGACCTTCATGAGGTTTAGCTGTGGCTCCTACCCCTTAACTCACCACAGCCTCTTGAAATGTCAAAGTTACATATCAGCTTCTGTGACTCTGACTTATGATCACCCAGACTTTACCTGAAACAATGGATCAAACTCATGCTAGGAAGAGCACTACAGAAATCTGAGGCAACACTCCATCTCCTCACCTGAGTCCATATCTTTGTAATCTGCCCCAAAATGCCTCCACTGGAATCCATAAACTGGGCCCAGGTCCCCTTCTTGTCGGGCAGAAAATCCAAGGCTGTCCAAGAAGTCTCGGGACCCATTGGCATCCCAGATTTTCACTCCCTTGGCAGATAGTTCTTTAGCGTTTGTGGAACCCTGGAAGACATGAGCAGAGCATGCATCCAAGTGGATTCTGAGCCATCTAGGTAGAGGCCAAGAATCTCCCACCATTCTGGCCTCTGGCCTGAGGCACACTGAGGGACAACCACATGGCAGTGTCTATGTAGAGTCCATCCAATCTTTAAGCAGACTAGTCCCGGTCCAAACTTTTGAGGCTTGTAGAATGGTCTGACTCCTTCTTTGGAACCACCTCTCAAATCATTTCCTCTATTCCCTTCAACTTTCTAAAGCCTGGGCTACACAGACACTGTCTCAAAAACCAAAAAGAGAGAGAGAGAGAGAGGCGTGTGCAGGGAGAGAGAGAAACAGATTCTGTGTCTTTGTGAAGCTTTTAGGACATTTTACTTATTTTTCCACCTTCCCCTCTTCCAGGAAGAAGAGGGAAAGCTGATGTTACCTACCAGACAATGCTGTTTCCCTACAGAGAGGAACAAGGGATGTAGGGGGAGATACTTGGTCTGAAGTCTGACTGGGAGGTAAAGAATGGCTTGCCACGTGAGCCTGGAAGGAGGGCAGGGAGTCAAACTACATGTGGCGGAAGAAGGTTCTAGGGAGTGGGAATGACAAGTACCTGAGGCCTGGGTTGGACTGAGCAAGGCAGGGAAGGCCAGGGCTGGAAAAGGAGCCAAGTTAAGAACCTTGGCTCTCAGTGAATGAAGCGAGCCACAAAAGGCTGCAGGCAGAGGAGTGACATGACCTGACTGTTAAAAGGCCCTTGCCTGGTCTTGCTTGAAATTACAGTCAACCTCCAGTCAGAGCAGCTTCTTTACCTTGATAAACCACAGCAGCTCCTCCAAAACACCCTTCCAAAATACACGTTTGGTTGTGAGCAGAGGAAATTCATCTGAAAAACAGTTTGCGGTACAGTTTGAACATGGGAATATAGAACACGCGGACATCCAGCTTTCTCTGTGGTGGAAAACTACCTGACATGCCAAGCCCAGGAATGACCACAGAAACACAGGAAAAACTACAACTTCTGCCCCGTGGGAGCCTGGGATCAGGGTGATGTTCCCAGTTGCAGGGCATGTCAAGTGATGGTAGGGGAGCGGCCCTGAGGTCTGGCAACCATAGGACACAGAAGTTCCGCACCTGATCCTGCCAGAGAAAACTAGAGAACAGTAAAATACTTGTAAATACTTGTAAAATACTTGTAATACTTGTAAAACAGAATACTTGTAAAACAAACTGACATCTATTATTTTGTTGTTGCTAGGTGCTGTCAAGTAAGCTCTGATTCATAGCCACCCTATGTACTATTGTTGAAGGAAAAACTCCCCCAACAGCTCCCCCAGCAGCTCAGTGGTCCAGCACTTACAAAGCATGCAGGCTTGAGGCCCTGGGTTGAACCCCCAGTACAAAAAAAAAAAAAAAAAGAAAACTACCCCAACACTAAAGTCAATGCTCCTCCGCTATTCATAGGGATTTCAATGGCTGACCCTTTCGGGAGGGGGCTGCCAGTCATACACTTTATATGCACGATTCCATCTAATCTTCAGAATAACCCCCCACAAGGGAACTTCTGACCTCCATTTTATAGGCACCAGGAGGTGATGCATTAGTTTGCACAATTTAAGGGACAGAGAAGGAGGAATTGAGCAATAGAAAAAGATAAGTGTAAAAGCTGGGGCTGGGGGTGTAGCACAGTGGTAAGGTGTGTTTAGCCATGTAAACATTACTTTCTTCCTCTTTCACGTATGGAGGAGCTGAAGACCAGAGAGGTAAATTAACTTGCACAAGGTCTCAGCAGCAGACGCTCAACCCAGGACGACTGGATGGTCTGACGTTAAGTACCCGCTGCTGCATAAGCTCCTGTGCCCTCTCTGTCCTTTGTCCCCAGAAAACCCGATGCTAATAACCTGCAGGGGACGCTTCTTCCCCGGGCCATCCTGTCGTAAAAGAAAAAAGGAAAGGAGGCGCAAAAATGTCTGCGCAGCCTCTTCCAGGTGTATGAGGAAGGCTGCTTGGTGGGAAATTCTCAGAAACCACAAGTTCCCTCCCAGCCCCTAGACTCCGCAGGGCTCCCCGCCCACATCATTTTCGCCCCAGTTTTAAAACATTTTGCAAAGCGCATGAGCCAATACACGGAGGACATGGGAGGAACGGAAGCCAGGACCTTGGGACACCGGCCTGGCAAGCCCGGGCAGGTCTCTCCCACTCCTAGGATGGGTCAAGAGCTGCTGGGCCGTTAGGAGCGGGTTACCTCCGGGCTCTGGCACTCCCGGCCCTGTGACCCTACGCGCATCACCTCTCCAACCCCGAGCCTCAGTTTCGGAGTCTGTAATGTGGGGGTGCGGAGACTCTCCATCCCTTAGGGCTGGGGTTTCGAGTAACCGTGGCCCGCGTGCTCCCTGCAGCCGTGGCGCACAGCCGGCCGGGGCGTCCGCCCTCCCCTCCCCCACCCTCCCGGCCGCGGTCACCTCTCAGGCTGTAGCGCGCCTGCATGCCAAACACCGACAGGGTGCCGGTGCCCGTGCGGTCCTCCTTCTTGACGCCGCAGCGCAGGATGTGCTCCACCTGCCCCAGGTACTGCAGCTCCCCGTGCGGCGGCGGCGCGGCGCCCGGCTCCTGCGCGGCGGGCCGCAGCTCGGAGCCTGCGGCAGGCATGGCACCAGAGAGCAATGCGGACGGCGGCTGGAGATATGGGCGCCGAGGAAGCGGTCTTTTTGCGCGCCTTTTACCCCGTGCCGCCCCGCCTCTTCCTGCTGGGACGGGGCTGGCCGGCCAAAGCCCGCCGACTCCGCGCCCGCATCCGCGAGGAAAAGGCGCGCGCAGAGCCGCAGGAGCGGTGGCGTAGGCCTGCGCGCCCCGGGGCCCCGCGCAAACTGTCCCAATCTGCTCGAATTTGCCCATCTAGGCGGTTAAGAACCTTCGCCCGAGACCAGAGAACTCCCGGAGACTTCCTCCGGGGGCAGTGGGTGAGAAGGGGCGCCATTCTCTAAGCCAGGAGAACCTGGCGCAATCCACTCTTGTTCCTGCAAACTTAAGGCGCTATTACTTCAGATCTGTTTCCTACAACTAAGAGTGCATGCTAACAAGTGATTCGTATTTCTGTTTTCTCCCCATCCTTCCTGAAGGCCCACAGCTGGAGCAATGCTGCTTTTATCCTTGATTAATGATGGCGAAAGGGTTTTCAGGTTTTTAGTACATTTTTTTCATCTTCAGTGAAAGGTTTATAATGAACACTGATGAGTAGGAAATAACTTGATAATGAGTTTAAAATGTACTAATACATGTACATACAACAAACAAGCTTCAGCATTAACAACTTTATTGAGCACATCGTATGTAGGGGTTCCATTATTTTTTGCTTGTTTTTGCTATGGAGATTTGAAGAATGCAATGTGGCCTCTGCTGAAACAAACTAAATGCTACTGACTGGGGCGGGGCTGTGCAGGGTTGGGGACTAAATCCAGGGGCTAGTGCTTGCATGCACCCTACCATCAATCTGCACCCGCATTCCAAGTCCACGGTGTTTTCTGCTTATCTAATGTTTATGTTTGTTTGAAAGTGCTGTAGTTTGATCCCCCCACATGTCTGTCAGCTTGTCTTGCTGTAGGGGCTTATGTGTTGCTGTGATGCTGAAAGCTACGCCACTCCACCCCACCGAGATTACAGACACCCACAGGGCCACCCGTGGTGAACAGGTTTCAGCTGAGTTTCGACTAAGACAGAGAAGGACCCCGCAGCCCACTCCCCAATTAACCTTTGAACACCCAATGAGTAGCAGAGAAGCTCTGTCAAATATAGTGCTCAGAAATGAGCCCCCCAGGCTAGAAGGCATTCAAGAAACGAGTAGGAGAAAGTTGCCTCCTCAGAGAAGAGATAACTTTGATGATGGCAATGGAATAAAGCCGTTAGGACCTCCTTTTGCTGATGTGGCACGACTCAAAATGAGAAGAAACATAGTGACTGCAACAATGGACTCAAATGTTAAAATATCGAGTGCATGGCACTCTGTTGCGTAGTGTTTCCTTCTGTTGTACATGGGGTCACTATGAGTAGGGCCCAATTAGATGGCACTGAACAACAAAAAATGGGCCATGTGTTAGAGGTAAAGGCTTGGTCCCAGGCTGTGGTGCTATTGGGAGGCACCGCCCAGTGGCAGGAAGTAAGGTTATTAGGAGCACGCCACTGAGGGGGATATTGGGCCCCTGGCTGCTTCCTTTCCTTGATTTCTGGCTATCCTGAGGTAAACAGCTGCTGCACCTGGTGCTCCTGCTCCCACCAAGATGAGGTACTGTGTGATGATGGTGTGCCTTGTGCCACAGGCCTAAAGGCAACCAGGACAAGCAACCCTGGACTTAAACCTCTGAAAAGGTGAGCCAAAAAGAAACCTTTCCTTCTGGTAAGTTGATTATCTCAGATAATTTGTTACAGTGAAGGAAAGCAGACTAACAGCACAGTTCTAATATCTTTCTCCTGAAGTTCACCAGCCTGGCCCCATTTGGTCAGGTAAAACAATGTTGCATGCTTTCCTGTGGCACAAAACCTTCACAAAATAAATTGACTCTCAAAATTTACAAATGCTATGGCCATTTGGGTAATTGAAGGGAAAAGATATCAAGAACAGAGTAAGGAAGTGTTTCAGAAAGCATTTCACAAGCCTGGTGCTGGAAAATTGGTGCTACTGCTGTGTGGTTGTATGAGCGTTCACCAGGGCCACAAGTTACTGAAATGCCTTGGGTTACAAGATAGCAGATATTTTAAATATATTTAATACATCACAGGTATTGTCATACACAGGTAAATATAGATTCTTTACCCACTTCCTCACCCCTCTTTCATAACAATGCAATAATAATTCTTATAAATCATCATCAGTACCTCCTTTGGGAAGATAGACATCCTGTATGTAAGAAGGAAATAGTAGTTTTTCCTCATCCACCTCATGGCTATTGTCCCTACCACAAAGACAGATTAACAAGAGTCTAGTATAACAAAGCTGGGATTTAGCTCAGTGGGTAGAGCACTGTGCTGCAGTCTCTGAGGCCCCAAGTTCAATTCCCAGCACTGCAAAAATGGGAGAAGGACCTGGCAATCCACTCCCAAGGCAATCCCGAAACAGCCATTGAAAACCCTGTGAGGGTCACTATGAGTCAGATGCCGACTCGATGGCACCTAACAACAACAACAACCATAACAAATTTATTTAATGTAAATGTATGTGACACAAGAGACTTCAGAAACGAATATCCAAAGACCCAGGGAAAACCATTTTTATAGACAGTTATGCATCAGAATGATCAAGGACAATGGCTCTGATCTAATGATAATAAACTGTGGCTGTGTGAGGTGGGGCACTTGGCAGGGCCTGTTTGCTTCTATTCATGTTGCTTCTGGTTATAGGGCAGGACCCCTCTGGAATGAGGGTCTTAGGACCTGAGAATAGGTCCTAAAGGAAGGTAAATCAACGAATTATTTTATGGACTTCTTCCTGGGAACAAGATGTGTAAAGTTTGGAGTGACCTCCCTGGTTGTGCCTTTTCTCAGTTTCCTTCATGTGGACAGGAATGGCGTCCGGGGCGGGGGTGGGGGAGGGTGGTTCTGCACTCATTTGTGAGTGCTCCTGAGTGAGTGGAGCTGATTCCCTGAATGGAGGCACAGTGTGGGGTGGGCCTGGAGCTGCAGGAACGCTATTGGCCTTTTGAATAGAACTGTTTTTCACTGGGCATCATCACTGCCCTGCACACCTCAGGCTGCCAGTGTGCCTGCTGAAAGCCAGCCACACCTCTCCTCCTCCCTGCACAACCCAAAAAGCGACCCACATTTTTCCAGTCACTGGCACGGACCCAGGCTGAGAAGAGATTAGGCAATGCGGTTGCACATTTCCTCTGGTTCATTTTCCTTATGTTATTTTGCACCTGGTTGTAACTGTTCCAGCCAAATATCAGCTGTTCACAAAATGAATCAAAATACAGGAGTGGGCTCCCCTGCCCACACGGAGGGTCCTCTGCCATAGCCTTCCTCGGAGGACCTTGGTTTGACAATAACAGGGAGAGAATGGGTTCTTGCAAACTGGCTGCTGCACAAATGTTGGCCAAAATGAATTCTTCAATATTCATTCATCCAACAAACATTTCTATCACAGTACCTTCCATGTGTCAACAGGAGCAAGACAGGCAAGGTCCCCGCCTTCACAGAATAGATATTCTAGCAGAGACAAACAACCCAAAGTACTCAAACAAGATTATCTGCAGATAGGCTAAGAGTGTGACTCAATAGTACACTTGCCTAGCATATGAGGACCTGGATTCAGAGCCGGGCACTGCAAAAAGTTTCAGTTAAGAGTCATAGCAGTTTGTAATAATACATTTGTTATTTTGATCAATTATGTATAAGTAATAATTATAATGATAACTCAGATGCATATTCAATACCAATTAATTGTCATTACAGGAAAATTTAAATTATTATTATTAGTTTTTTTTATTTTTGCTGTACTGGGGTGCTGAACCCAGGGCTTTATGTATACTTTGCAAGTGCTCTACTACTGACCCACACCCCAGCACAGGCTGCCTCTGGCTGTGAATCTGTGATCCTCCTGCATCCGCCTCCTGAATCACTGGGATTACAGGTGTATATAACCACCTTGGCTGAAAGTTTTAATTTTTAAAGTTTAAAAATGTTTTAATTTTATTGAGCAATAAAAGATGTATAAGGCCAGGTGTGGTGGCGCACACCTGTAATCCCAGCGGCTCGGGAGGTGGAGGCAGGAGAATCGCAAGTTCGAGACCAGAGGCAGTCTGCGTAATTTAGCGAGACCCTGTCTCAAAAAGTAAAAAAAAAAAAATGGGCTGAGGTGCAGCTCAGTGGTCCAGCACTTGCAGAGCATGCAGGCGCGAGGCCCTGGGTTCAACCCCCAGTACCACAAAAAAATAAATAAATAAATAAAAGATGTATAAGCATAAATATTACTGTAAGATAAAAGTTTTCTTGGGAAAGTAGAATGAAAATAAGAATTTGGGGAAATGATTGGGATGTAGCTCAACAGTATAGCTCTTGCTTTGCATGCCCAAGGCCACAGGTTTGATCCCCAGCAACACACACACTGCAAATGGTAAATTTTAAGCTGGGTGTGGTAGCACATGCCTACAATTCCAGCACTGGGGAAGCTGAGGCAGGAGGATGATGAATCTGGGGACAGCCTGGGATACCTAGTGAGACCATGTCTCAAAAAAAAAAAAATAAAATTGAGAGAGAGAGAAAGAAAAATCACAGGAAAGTACATATGAATCTTTTCAGTTTCCTTTTAGGGAATATGAGAGAGCAAAAGCATTTAAAGATTATTAGTCTACAAAAACTTCCTCCTTTACTTTGCATAACAAACTCTAAAAAGTATAAAGGAGCCAGCTGTGATGCACGCCTGTAATCGAAGCTACACAGGAGGCTGAGGCAGGAGGATCACAAGTTCAAGGCCAGCCTGGGCAACTTAGACTGCTTCTCAAAAAAAAAGTTAAAAAAAAAAAAAAGAAAGGAAGAAAAGTGAAAAACCAAAAGCAAGCAAACCAACCAAACCAAACCAACCAAACCAAATTTGGTAAAGAAAAGCAGCAAACTGACACTTTTTGAGAGCTAACTATGAGTCAGTTACAGTACTTGAGAATATTTCTTATGTCATGACTACCACTTACTGGCGCTTACTGTAAACCACACATTAAGGATTGTTTGATGTAGTTCTGACAACTATCCTATAAAACAGAAACTTTTATCATGTTACAGATGACATAGTGGTTTGGCAAGGTTAAGAATCTTGTCCAAAGTTACACGCCTAGACACAGTCGCAGCCAGGGCTGAAATCCAGGCCCGCCCGCATGCATGCAGTTTTGTTATCTCTTGGTTGCTTGGAGCTCCCCTCGCCTTCCCTTTCTCTTTCCACTGTGCAAGCTTTTTGATAGCTCACTGGATAGAAAAGAGTTTCCCTTTAGAGCTTATTTTCTGACACTTTCTCTTACAACTATATGAAAGGTATGGGTTGTTGTTGTTGTTGTTGTTAGGTGCCGTCGAGTCGGTATCTGACTCATAGCGACCCTCTGTACAACAGGGGAAACACTATTGTCAGTGCTTCTCTGCTGTTCATAGGGTTTTCAATGGCAGA
>VMDO01020037.1:7475-38465 GCA_007922755.1 Pedetes capensis | reverse complement strand
CCGCCGTCACCATGGTAACCAAGCCTGGCGCCTGAGCAGGGAGGGAGGGCCGCGGATTCCGTGGGGTGCTGCGCAAGGGGCCAGGCGCAGGCTGGCAGGGAGTCGGGTAACGGGGCGACCGTGTGGGCAGCACCCCCATTTCTGCAAGGTGAGCGAGTGGAGGGGGTCTCCTTGAGCGCGTGCTGTCAGGATGTTTTTCAAAGGAATCTTCTGGAAGGGGGATTGTCCCTGGACCCTTCTTCTAAGGACGCGTGCCTCCCGAGTCAGCTTTCTGCATACGTCGGACGGCAGGCTTTTCTTTCATATATAGCTGGGTTAAAAGTGCTTTAAAAACCTGTTTTTGTGCATACGAAGTCAGGCACAAGGCACAAATGGGTGCTGGCTGAGGGAAGCAACGAAAAAGGCTGCAGACATAGAGTGAGAACACAGAACCTCCCCATGCCCTACGCCAGCCGCCTCCCCCAGGTCTGTGTCTGTGGTTGGTGCCCTCCGCTCACACAGAGGTGCCTAAAATCACACCCGGCGCGCTCTCGCAGCCGCCCCTGCCCACTGCTGGACTCTGCTTTGCAGGCTGAGGCTGCAGCTCTGAAAACCCCGCTTTTGCTTTGCTGGCTGCTCTCTGGCCATAGGAGGTGCTAGAGGGGACAAGAAAGCAGGCAGAAGCTGGACACAATGGCGCTCGCCTGTCATCCCAACAACCCGGGAGGCAGAGGCAGGAGGATCGCAGGTTTGAGGTCAGAGGCAGCCTGTTCCACTTAGGGAGACCTGGACTCAAAAAGTAATAAAACATAGGAGGGGGTTGGGGGTGTAGCCCAGTGGCACAGCACTTTAAAAGTATGCCCGAGATTCAGCACCCCCATCCCAGTACTGCAAGAAAAAGAAGGAGGAGGAGGGGAGTGGGGAAGGAGGAGGGCAGCAAGCAGAGGAACCAGGGTGTGCATCAGCCCATTATCTTTCTGTTGCCCATAGTGATGGGTAGATGAGCTCAGGCGTTAGCAGGCGATATGGATGGAAAGTGGATCAAAAATGGCTCTGCCTTTCCACCATGATGAAGACGGCAGGTGCGTGTCTGAGGACATTAGAGGGACATTTTCAAGTGGACTCCACACTAATCCGCTGAATCTAAGGTCTAAGTCTAGAGACATTAAAGTTCATAGAGCAGTACATGAGTTGTTGTTGGTAGGTGCCCTGGAGTCGATGTCGACTCATAGAGACCTATGTTATTGTTGTTGTTGTTAGGTGCCAGTCGAGTTGGTATCCGATTCATAGCGACCCTGAGTACAACAGGCAAAACACTATTGTCAATGCTTCTTGCTGTTCATAGGGTTTTCAATGGCAGATTGATTTTTGAGAGGGGGTTTCCAGGTCCTTCTCCCAAGCCTACAGCTTCTGGTGTTCCCAGGCGGTCTCCCATCCAGGTACCCAAGCCCTTGAGCCATTTACAAAATAAAGGCCCTAGGCCCACCTCACACTAGGCTCCGGAGCTGGGCACCCAGGGTGATGTCACACAGGGTGCGCCCTAGTTTAAATAAGAGTAGAGGGAAAATGCACCGCTCTCTCCTTGTCCTTCTTCTTTTCTCTGCTTCTTGCTGTTTTCTCTTCTCTTCTTTCTCTAGCAACCACGCATAGCCTCCCCCTGCTCTTTGTCCTCCATCTTCTGTGTCCTTCTGGGGTACTTTTCCCTCCAGAAGCCTGCTTTTTATACGACAAGGGGAATAAGAAGAATCAAGGAATTGTATGCGCCACTACAAAACCAGAATCTGTGCTAACCATTGAGCAGGGAGAATTGAATACAGGGGATTGAAGAGGTAATGGAGGGCTAAGAAGGAAACAGAAAAAGCAGCCACGCCTCTGGCTGGGGAAAGTCCTCCTGTTCTCTGGCTTCTTTACCTTCCCCCGGGAAATGGAAACTTCCTTATGCTGAGTCACCCAGGGAGCACAGCAACTTTTTTCAATTTCCTTTCCAGGTTTACCTAAGCCTCTCTCCAGGTGCCTCAGTTTCCCCTGTAATTCCTTAAAGCCGTACTATCTCTAATAAAGCCTGCAGCCATACTAAGTGACATCTGATCTTGAAAGACTTCAGAAGCTAAGCAGGGTCAGACCTGTTTAGTACTTGGATGGGAGACCACCTGGAAACAACATGTGCTATGGGCTTGGGAGAAGGACAGAGCAACCCACTCCCAAAAAACAATCAGCTGTTGAAAACCTTATGAATAGCAGAGAAGCACTGACAATAGTGTTTTGCATGTTGTACATAGGGTCTCTATGAGTCAGATACCCACTTGATGGCACCTAACAACAATAGCATCTTTAATAAACCTATTCTATTATAATTTCTGTGTCAGGTATAAACTCTTTTATATACTGGAAACAAGGACCAGCATTTTGCTGCCAGATTTCTGGACCTGCCTCTCTCTGCTCCCGGTGAATCTCTGGCAACAACAATGTCGCCCCATCTTCAAAGGCCCCTCAACCTGGCAGCAGCATTGCTCTCAGCTTCCAACTTCACTCAGCCCAACCAGTTTCTGAGATGCAACCTCCAGCTTGCCAGTGGCCACAGGGGACGGTGTCGCACTCCAGGGGGCTCCTCTGAGCTCTGCCTGCAGCCTGGTGCCTCCTCCTCAGAGATCTGTGCAAGGTGGGGCTACCCCTCTAAATCACTGGGTTCGGATAACCCTACCTTCTTCCCTTTGTTTCCCCAGCCAGAGGCGTGGTAGCTGCTTTTTCTGTTTCCTTCTTAGCCCCCCATTGCCTCTTTAATCCCCTGTATTCAATTCTCCCTGCTCAATGGTTAGCACAGATTCTGGTTTTGTAGTGGCGCATACAATTCCTTGATTCTTTTTATTTCCCTCCTTGTCTAAAAAGCATTGCTCTGCAGTCACGCATCTCACTCTTCCTTGCTCATTCTTTTTCCTGCCTCCTCTTCCATGGTGAGGAAGTCGAGCCCCTCCTCCACTGATGGGCCTTTGAGATGCCCCCAAGAGTTCACCACTGTGGTGAATGGTGCACTGAGCAGCAATAACTGGCCCTTCACCCTATGTAGGGGCTGGGATTTAGCTCAGTTGGTACAGCGCTGCGCTGCAGTCTTTGAGGTCCCGAGTTCAATTCCCAGCACCACAAAAATGGGAGAAGGACCTGGCAATCCACTCCCATGGCAATCCCGAAATAGCCATTGAAAACCCTATGAGGGTCACTATGAATCGGATACCGACTCGACGGCACCTAACAACAACAACAACAACACCCTAAGTAGAACCATTTCTGTAGGAGGGATTTCTAGAAGGAGAACTTACTAAATATTGTCAGGCTTTTTGACATTGCCTCCCTCAACTCTACACTATCTGTGCCACCATTTGACAAATGCTTCCTTGTCTTTGATTCTCTTCCCACCTCTTGGAAGAATGGCCTGCTGGCTTGCTTGTCCGTGAAGAGTCTCAGAGTCATCAAGTCTTCTCCCTCTGCTGTCGTCTAGTGGGTGCAGATGTCTATTGCTGTTTAAAGGGATTGTCATCTCCCAAGCAGTAAGGGCACCGGGGCTTGTGAGAGCAACATGTTTGTGCCTCTGTTTACAGTTGTGAAGGATGAAAATTGAAAATTCACCCAATCCACACATATCTGTGTTGTTTACCACGAATGCTACAGCATCCGTAAATGATTAGAGATGACACCCGTTTTCTGCTTCAGAATAAACTCACCGTCTAAAGCCCTTTGTTGGTGGACTTGAAATTTGCCTCAGATAAAGAAGCCCTCACATCTTAACCCAAGGAGAAAATTATGATTAGCTTCTGTTGACTCTCTAAGTTAAATACGTAGACACAAGCCAACCTTTACTACCTTTACTTAGAGACGTTAAACTTCATAGAGCAGTACATGAGTTGTTGTTGTTGGTAGGTGCCCTGGAGTCGGTATCCGACTCATAGCGACCCTGAGTACAACAGGCGAAACACTATTGTCAGTGCTTCTTTGCTGTTCATAGGGTTTTCAATGGCAGATTGATATTTGGGAGGGGGTTGCCAGATCTGTCTCCCAAGCCTACAGCACCTAGTGTTCCCAGGTGGTCTCCCATCCAAGGACTAACCAGGCCCGACCCTGCTTAGCTTCTGAGATCTGACGGGATCGGATGCCACAGGGCTACAGCTGCAGGCAGAGACCCTATGTACAACAGGTGAAACACTATTGTCAGCACTTTTCTGCTATTCATAGGGTTTTCAATGGCAGACTGGTTTTTTGGGAGTGGGTTGCCAGGTCCTTCTCCTAGTACATGAGGAAGCTGTGCAAAAACAGCAACAAAGACATTTTGCTCCTTAAAAATCTACAGAGTCTCAGAAACTGTCAGCAGCCATGGAGACCCCTCTTTTATTGCACTGCACGTCATTGGCTGAAACGTGAACGTTTTAGTTTTGGGAGTGTTTGGTATAACATGCGTCTGGCTCCCTCCGGTATGTTGGGAACTCACTCCATGCCAGGTCCCGTGCCCAGAGCTGTGGACGCATTAATTCATTCATCCTGACCACAGCCAGCCGACCGCTTTGCAAAGGAAGGAACTCACATGCAGTCCTCTTAAGTGTCTGCCCAGGCAGCGATCCTGTGAGTGGCAGGGCTGAGTGTGGGGCCGATTCTCCTCAGCCCCAAGCCCTTGAACCGGTCCCAGTCCACACTGTACTCCAGCTGCCTGCGGGGAGCTGAGGCCGCCCTGCCGCACTGACACTCAGTCCTTAGATTCAGCTGCAGCCTCCCAGCACACAGGCCGTTCCTCCCTCCGGCTTCCTGCGCTTCACTCTCTTATTTATTTATTTATTTTTTCGGTCCTGGGGGTTGAACCCAGGGCCTCGCGCCTGCATGCTTTGCAAGTGCTGCACCACTGAGCTGCACCCCCAGCCCATTTTTTTTTACTTTTTGAGACAGGGTCTCCCTAAGTTACGCAGACTGCCTCTGGTCTCGAACTTGCGATCCACCTGCCTCTGCCTCCTAAGCCGCCGGGATGACAGGCGTGCACCACCGTGCCTGGCTCCTGTGCCTCACTCTTTAGCTCCTCCAAGCAACATGCTTGGCCCAGGCTGGACCCCCCACCCCCAGGCATGCTTGCTCCTGGGCTTTGCCCTCAGCCCTCCTGTGCTGCTTCCCCCTGCCGCCCACCCATGTGTGTCTTCCCCCCACACCCAATTGCCCCATGGTCTCTTTGTTGTACCCACCCGTGTGCACCTAACTGTCTGAGGCTTGCTGTTTAACAAACGGTTCTGCCCTGCAGTGGTGGCTCCTGGGACAGGGATCGAGGGTGTTTTATCACCTGGGACTCCAGGGCCCATGGCCAGGTGCAGCCCTGACAGGTGTCGCAGGAAGCCTGAGAGGGAACTGTGATGGTGGGTTGGGAGAGGGACTAAGGATTCTGAGGCGACCTGGGTACAGGCAGAAGGAGCTGAGCCAACCAGCGGTTCTGCCAGCCTCCCCCACTGGCTCCCCTTCCACTTCTGGGTGGTGACCACTAGGGGGCAGTAGGGCTCCCTCTGCGGCGCTCCCTGGGCTCCTCCCCTTTTCTCTCCCACCCCTGCTCCTCTCTGTGCCACTCCAGGATGGACTGCAGCGGAGCATCTGGGAGTCTCAGGACCAAGTTATCTTCCGGGCTGCGCTGGGGTGAACACTGCCCCCCACGTGTGGACCGGCCTCCTTTGGAAATAAGGTCCTCACAGATGTGACTGAATTGCAACCAGATCACCGTAGATTGACAGGTGGGGGGCTCCTCCACTGTGTGGGGTCCTTTCTCAGGCACAGAAGATAACCATATGCAGATTGAGACAGTGATGGCAGCTAAGAACTGAGGGTCACCAAGCATGGTCAGCAGCCACTGGAAGCTGGAAGAGCCCAGGAAGAATCCTTCCCTGGAGCCTCAGTAGCCACAGGGCCTGCTGACACCTTGAGTTTCGATTCCAGGCTCCAGCACCAGGAGAGAGTAAATTTTTGCTGTTTTAAGCCACCAGTTTACGTTCCCACCAACAGTACACAAGGGTTTCCTTTTTTCTGTATCCATGTCAAGACTTGCCTGCCCCGACCCTCGGGGTTTTTCAACAGGGACCTAGAGTAGGGGGCGAATGAATGAGAGAGAGACAAGAGACAGGAAGGATGAGAGCAAGACAGGCTGTCTGATCAAGCTCCAAAGTCTTTAATCTTTTGCTGTAGCTTAAATACACATGGAGGGGGAGGGGCGGGGTAAAAATGTCACAAGGGCCAGGGGCTTTTCCGAAGTCTTCAGTTCTTCCTGTAACCCTGACAACCGCTTTCAGATGGTAATTTCAATTCAAAGGTCACAATGTCCTGTGGCTCAACATCTGCTATTTTCACCACACCCTGCACCTTTTCATCAGGGTATCTTGTAAAAGGTTATTTATGGTCTTGGCTCCCGGCACTTACCCTTTGCTATTGCTGTTGTTTTGATAATAACGATTCTAATAGGCCAGAGCTGGTATCTCACTGCGGTCTGGATTTGCATTTCCCAGATGATTAGTGACGTTCAGGACTTTTTCTCATACCCATTGTCCCTTGTGTATCTTCTTTAGAGAAACATTAGTTTGAGCCCTTTTTTCATTTTTAAATCAGACTATTTGTTTATATGTTGTTGAGTTTCTGGAGCTCTTTACATAGTCTAGATAACAGTTCCTTGCCAGATGAATAGTCAGCAAACGTTTTTCTCCCATTCCACAGGTCATCTCTGCACTCTGATTATTTCCTTTGCTGTTCAGAAGCCTGTTACATGGATGTAATCCACCTGTCTATTTTTGCTTTATTGCCTGTGGTTTCAGTGTCATATCCAAAAAACATCACCCAGTTCAACGTCTAGAAGCTCTTACTCTGTTTTCTTCTAGTATTTTTATTGTTTTAAGTGTTTGCGATTCCCATCCGCTTGGGGCTGATTTGGGTGGATGGTGTGAGACGAGGCTGCAGGTTCACTCTTTTGTGTATGGATCTCATGTTCCCAGCACTGTTTCCTGAAGAAGAAGAAGGCATTCCCTCTGGCTGTGCTTTCTGCACCCTGCGTGTCCTCCGAGGAGGCTCAGCCTCACCCCTGTGCAGCCTGTGCTGAGGAGCACCACACGCCGCCCCAGCTCACATTTTTTTCTCCACCTGCTTCCTCTGCATTTCCCAGACGTCCACAGGGCCTCGGGGGGCCCACTTAGCTGGCACACCCTGGGCCCCATTTGCTGCCCTCTCCGAAAAACTAAATCATCCTCAGGCCTCCCTGTGTCTCCTCTCCCAGGCCAGTCACCTGAATTTTCCTCCTACTACGTGGTTTAGGAGGCTGGGACTTAGCTCAGTTGGTAGAGTGCTGCGATGCAGTCTCTGAGGTCCCGAATTCGATTCCCAGCACCGCAAAAATGGGAGAAGGACCTGGCAATCCACTCCAAGGCAATCCCGAAACAGCCAGCCATTGAAAACCCTATGAGGGTCGTTATGAGTCGGATACCAACTCGACGGCACCTAACAACAACAACAACAACAATGTGGTTTAGAACAGCTCCGTCTGCCTCTTCCCACTGCCACACCCTGTCTAGTTCCTGCCATCACTACCTCTTGTGATTACAGCAATGTCCCCCAACTGGCCCCTCTCTGACCCTTGACTCAATCCTTGTGCTCCTTACAATGCCCACCTATAACACAAGTATGGCTCTACCAGAGCCTCGGGCAAATTCCCCTCAGCGGAGATGTTTCCTGTCATGGGTGGGGCCAGTCCACGCACTCTGCTCCGCCCAGGCTTGGCCGTCAGCCTCCATGGCAAAGCCCATGCCAGAGGCCCAGCTCTGGGCCCATGGGAAACAAACTGGCTTCAGTTGGCACAGCTGGTGGGGTCCCCTCTGGGGCCTCAGTGCCTTCTCCTCCCTCTGTGGAGACAGAAGAGACCACAATGAGCTTGGCTTGGAGGGTGGGGACCAAGGCTTGATGACCTGATGCTGCCTTCTCGGGGCTTCCTGGACTTTGTCCCCACAGAGCAAGCCTCGTGTCACCTGGTGACGGTTCTATCCCAAAGCCCTCTAAATCCCCCTAACCACCATGAACCAGGACACTCGTGGTCTGCTGTGACCGTGCTATGCCACGGGGCCACGGAACAATGGGACTTGTGTAATGATTATTGTTAATCATCTAAATGAGTGATTAATGTTCAAATCACACCACACAGCTCAGATGCAGAGTTCAATTTCACCTCCTAAGACCTCTGTGAAGAATGCAAACAAGCTTGGCGTTTCTGAGGTTTTCTTGTAGAACAGTGAATAGCAATCGAAGATCTTTTGCTTGATGCCCCAACTGCCGTTAGAAAGCGAACCAGGCCTCCATCGGGTTAGGCCATCTTCAAACACCCGTGCTCTGGCCACACCGCAGTGCAGCACCCATCCACGCTGGGGGTAGCTCGTGTGTGTGTGGGCGTCGCTGTCCAGCGCTGCCTCGTTCTAGAACATGGCGCACCCCAGGGGCAGGGCCTGAGTGTCAGAGCTGCCAGCTGCCACGGGGGTCTGCCTCCACCCCCAGGCCCATATCCACCTCACAGACAGCCAAGTGGTCCAGGAGGCCAGAGCTGCCAGAGGCAGAAGGTGGACGCTAATGGAGCCTGAAAGCTCAGAGGAACAGATTGCTGAGCTCTGCCTGGGGCCCGGTGGTGGCTGCGAGGGAAGGAGGCTGCTGGGGGCGCCCTGTTGTCACGGTGTGAAGTGGGGTCTGGGCTTTGCTGGGCCCCAGCACAGAGTGGGTGGAAAAAGTCTGGCCAAGCCCAAGGAGCCACAGGAGGAGAGAGAGGCCAGTGGGGTCTGGGAGCCAACAGAGCAGGAAGGCAGCCCTTCAGCTGGAAGGAGGCACGGGGGTTGGAGGACGCGTCCTGGTGTCTGCAGCCAAGACTGGCTGCTGCCTCACCCCCGGCCTGGCCAGCCCGGTCTTGGGCCTCCAGCCAGGGCACAGCTGGCCCCCAGCAGTGCCCAAGGTTAAGAGGCTATGGGAAGCTCCACTGAGCCCCCACCGCCTCCCCGCAGCAGCCTCACAGACTCCCCGGCCTCACAGCCTCCCCAGCCTCACGTCCCACCGCCATTCCCCTGGGCGAGGGTGCTTCCCACAGAGCCGCACTCTGCCTCCTCTTCCCAGTCACCTGCCTCTTCATCCGAGGACGGCTCCTCCTGAGTTCCCCTGGCTCTGCAAAGACGCACAGACAAAATCAGAGGGGATAAAATGAAGGGGTGTTCCTGGCGGGCCAAGATGGCGCTGTGGAGGCGGAGTGCACGTCAGTCCTTAGAACACAAGGGGGTGCCGGCTGGTGTAGATAACCCAGCAACATGTTAGAAGCCAGGGCACAGGCGCCTGGGACCTTGCTCTGAGGGAGGACATCCCGAGGCCTATAGGGCGTCTCTTCCCCTTGGAAATATCCTCAGGGCTCTCTGGCCTCCACCACCTCCCCTCAGGGCCACCACAGAAGTCCCAGCAGGGTGGAGGCAGTCTGGGTCCGGGGCCTCCCCTCCTCCCACTGTGGCTGGGGGCACAGGCTTTGCACCTTGAAAGCATCTTTATTTACTTATTTATTTTTCATTACTAGGGCACTGAACCCAGGGCCTCATACATCCTAAGCAAGCATTCCACCACAGAACCCCAACCCTTTTTCTAATTTTATTTTCTAATTTTTCTATTTTAATTTTTCTAATTTTAATTTTATTTTTATCTATTTTATTTTTCTATTTTTATTTATATATTTCTATTTTTTATTTATATATTTATCTATTTATTTATCTATTTATCTATTATTTATTTATATATTTCTATTTTTATCTATTTTAATTTTTCTAATTTTAATTTTATTTTTAAGATTCTCATGTCAAGCTGGGCATGGTGGTGCACGCCTGTCATCCCAGCGGCTCGGGAGGCGGAGGCAGGAGGATCGCAAGTTCGAGACCAGAGGCAGTCTGAGTAATTTAGCAAGACCCTGTCTCAAAAAGTAAAAAAAGGGCTCTGGGTGCAGCTCAGTGGTCCAGCACTTGTAGAGCATGCAAGAGCGAGGCCCTGGGTCCAACCCCCAGTACCACAAAAAAAAAAAAGAAAGAAAAAAGATTCTCATGTCAGGGTCTAGCTAAGTGGCACAGGTTGTCTCTGGCCTCGAACTCACGATCCTCCTGCCTCAGTCTCCCGAGTAGCTGGGGTTACAGGCGTGTGCCTCAGCACCCGGCTTCATGGATGGGTTTTTTGCCACGTAACCCAGACTGGGCTCAAACTCCCTACGTAACCCAGACTGGACTTGAGCTTGCCATCTTCCTGCCTCTGCCTCCCCAGTGCTGAGATTACAGGGGTGCACCACCACGCCCTGCTTCTGAGGGCATCTTGAGGATCTGCGCACAGAGCCTGGCAAGGCCCTGGTTTGCCAGACCTTGGCACGGGTGGCATCTCTGGCGCCCTCTGGTGGCCAGCACCAACGGACGCAGCAAATACTCAGGTTACTTGAGTTCAGTAAACAGCCAGGGAAAGGCGGAAGCTGAGCGTTCTAAGACACGCGCCTTCAGCCTGGCCCCTTGGTGCTGTGGAATCGATAAGGAAATGGGTGATGGAGGGTGAACTTACGCACCTGGTACAGCAGGCTGGGGCTGGGGTGGTGCCTAATGCAGCAGGAGTTTGGAGTTGAAAATACCACCCACAATGGCCGCCAGAGTTGGATCAAAGCCAACTGCTGCAAAAAACCTCTTATCCATCTTGCATTATAACTCGTGAAGCCTTTGCGACCTTCCGATTCCAGTAACGAAGATGTTCGTCGATCGCTTTCATCCCCAGCATGGTGTCAGGCCTCCGGGTCTCTGGCACGCATCTACAGCTGGGAGATTTGCAGAGCCATGAGTTAAGTCCACAGATAATTGACAAGAAATGCAGATGAGGTGCCAATTCATTCTGTTCAGTCGGATTTCCATTTAAATTGCTAATCAAGCAGAATCCACTTGCAGATGTACAAATCAACATGTCCATAAATTACGCTATTGGGGAAACTGCCAAGCTCTGTGCAAGACCTAGCGTCCGCTAGGCTGCGTCAACAGAACAGAGAAAGAGCTATGTTTGGGGGGTTACAGATAACCCCCACCGCCCTGGTCACCCAAGCGTGCTATTGCTGAGCCCTTTGAAAGCCCTGGGCCAGCTCTTCCAAGTGCGTTTCTCAGAACAAAAACGTTCTGTGTGTGCGATTGTTATGAACGGTGTTCTGCGCATGCTCAGGCGCTCACACACGGAAAGAAATCTCAGAGAAAGAACATCTCGTACCCCCTGCAGGAAAATCCAGTATCGGTTGGTCCATTCCGGGTTTCGAGAAGCCCATGGGCTCGCCTCGGATGATCTAAGGCAGCCTCTCTGTGAGGCCATGGGTCAGAGAAGGCAGTTTCGCTGGACATCCTCTCCTTTCTCAAGACCCTCATTGGGAAGGGTGGCTTCATAGACACCTGTGAGTTTTGCCAGTACAGATTTCACTGCTTACACTTTCACGGGGTGGCAGCTCCCATAGTGATAACTAGGGAAACAAGTTACAGCTGTGCCCCTTTAAGCCGACACCCCATTCCAACAGCCACTGCTTAGAGGCTTCCCATCTGCTGTCCGTGTGCAGTGGAAGGAGGCCCTCAGCAGACTGAGAAGCGAGGGGTCTCCCTCTGTTAACTCCCCCCAGTCACTGCGCTGAGGGGACTGAAAACATCATCTCTCCCCTGCTCTACAACCCTCCGTGGCTCCCACTGCCTCCCTGATTCCCTCAGCCTCCTATCCGCCCTGGCTTTGCTGTCATAGCGCCTTGTCAGTGCCTCGGGCTGAGCGTCCTTTCTGTGCCCCCCCCCCCTCCGCTCGTGGAGTGCGTCTGTCCTCCCACTTAACTAAACCTGGGACAGGAAACATTTTAGGGTTGACAGCCACGTGGTCTCTGCCACAAGTGAACCCTGCCTTTGCAACCGGAAAGCAGCCAGGGAGCTGGGCGTGGCGCACACTCCCAGCGACTCTGGAGGCGGAGGCGGGAGGATCGTGAGTTCGAGGGCAGAGGAAGCCTGCGTAACTTAGCAAAACCGATCCTGTCTCAAAATGAAAAGTGAAAAATGGGATGGGGGTGCAGCCTAGCCTAGTGGGAGAACACTTGAAAAGCATGCATGAGGCCCTGAGTCTACCCCCAAGTACCACAAAAAAAAAAAATTAAGAAAAGAAAGCAGCCAAGAACAACATGTGACCGGAAGAGCTGAGCTCTAGTGAAACCTTTCACTGAAGCTTGCAAGGGCTGGGTTTAGTCCCATGGGTTGTCCTTGGCCCACCCTAATCTGCACGACCTTTTTTTTTTTTTTCCTAAGTATTTGGGGATTGGACTCAGGGCCTCAGGCAAAGGCTTGTTGTTGTTGTTGTTAGGTGCTGTTGAGTCAGTATCCGACTTATAGCGACCCTCATAGGGTTTTCAATGGCTGAGTGCTTCGGGATTACCTTGGGAGTGGATTGCCAGGCCCTTCTCCCATTTTTGCGGTGCTGGGAATTGAACTCCGGGCCTCAGAGGCTGCAGCGCAGTGCTCTACCCACTGAGCTAAAGGCAGCCCACCTTAAAAAATTTTTAGATCAGTCTCACTAAGTTACACAAGCTGCCTTTGGCCTCAAATTTGCAATCCTCCTGCCTCTGCCTCCCAAGTTGCTGGGATGACAGGCCTGCACCACCACAGCTGGCTGATTGTCCATCTTTAAAGGCAATTTCTACGCTTTTCCTATAACTCTTTTGTCCACAGCTTGGGCAAGAATCCTTCATTGCCTTCCTCCCTGGCCTTCAGGAAAGGTCAGAGATGCAACAGGAAGCATCTGCCTTACTCTAGGTTTGACATGGAATAGTTCATTGAGTTCTCCAGGCAATTACCACCCTGCTTTCCAGGTGAGCACCCCGGGCTGTGAGATCCTCATGTGGGGCCCCTGGGGAAGCCAACTCAGGCTCAGTCCAGGCTGCCACGCTCAGGTCATGACATGGAGGTGGGCGTCCTTCAGGCGCATGCCCAACTCTGTGGTTTGAAACTTACCCCCGGGGTGATAGGAACTCCATTTATCTCCTTTTGCAGATGGGTAAACTGAGGCTCTGAGAGTATCAGGGACATGCTCTATGCCCCACAGCTGATTGCCATCAAGGCCAGGACCGATGCCACCTCACCAGGTCAGGCTGTCATCAGTTACCCAATCCTGTCCTTCACGGTGGAGCCCAGAGGGGAAAGGAGCTGAGTGCCGCTCATCGCGAAGTGCTGCACATTAATCTGCCACTGACAGTGGATAAAGGGGATATTAGGACCCCTCAGGGACACTCCTTTGCATGTGGCCCCTAAAGTAGGAAGACCACATAGACGGAGGCACAGATAGGCCCTAGGACAGCAAAGCCAGGGTGGATCGGAGGCTGAGGCAATCAGGGAGGCAATGGGGAGCCACTGAGGGTTGTGGAGCAGGGGAGAGATGACATGTGCAGTCCACTCAGTGCATTTACTGGAGGGGTTTAACAGAGAGAGACCACTTGCTTCTCAGTCTGACGAGGGCCTCATTCTGCTGCAAACAGACCACATAGTGACTCTCATGAGGTCTTCAATGATTGATTGTTTGAGGATTGCTCCGGGAGTGGGCTCCCACGTCCTTCTCCCGTTTTTGTGGTGCTGGGGATTGAACTCAGGTCCTCAGGGAGTGTGGAGTACCATTTTGAAAAAAATGAAATCTATATACACAGAGAAATACTATTCAGCCTTAAAAAGTTAGGGAAATTCGGTTATTTGCAATGACAGGGATGAATCTGAAGACATATGTTAAGCAAAATAAGCTAGGCACAGAAAGACAAATGCCAGGTAGCTTTGCTTACAGGTGAAAGCTGCCCAGGTTCAGTTTGTAGAGGCAGAGAGTAGAACAATAAGGGTGAGGCAGGGATGGGGAATGGAGAGGGAAACGTTTTAGGTACCCGGGAGGGAGAAGTGAAGGGCTCTGTCCCACAGCACATGTATTGCATATTTCAAAATCACTAAAATAATATGTTTTAAATATTCTCATTATAACAATACAAGTAGAACAGGTAACGGATACGCTAATTGGTTAATCTTTATACAATGTATACATATACTAAAACATTATTACATTGTAGTCTATAAACGTATATGGTTATTATTTGTCAATGAAGCATTAATTTTAAAAATTTTTAAATTTAAAATAAAATTTGCTCCCAGGAACTAGGGCACATGCCTGTCATCCCACGGACTCGCAAATTCCAGCCAGGAGGCAGTCTGCACAATTTAGAGAGACCATAGGTCAAAATAAAAAACAAGAAAGGTACTGGGATAGGGCTCAGTGGTAGAGCACTTGCTTAGCAGATGTGAAACCCTGTGTTCAAGCCCTTAGTATTGCAATGAATTAATTAATTAAAGTAAGCTAAAAGAAAGATCAAACACAGGGCCAATCACCAGTGAAATTAAAGTTCTTTTCTTCACCGAAATCCTTCCTCCTGCCAGACCGACCATGCTCTGGGGTCCCTGTCCCCTCAGCTGGGTCTTTGTTCCTCCCTGAGAACAGTTGCAGGGCCAGTGGAGAGAGCCCAGCCAGGGGCCAGGATGGACTTGCTTTTAAAATCATATCCAACACCCTCCCTCAAACAAATGGTGGAACTTCCTAGACCTCAGTTCCCAGGACATTTAGGCTTCTTATACAAGTGCTCCTTGGAGGCAAGGATGGCTAGATTGAGTCTTATGTATTTTGGACATGTAGTCAAGATAGACTAATCCCTGGAGAAAGACATCATGTTTGGGAGAGTGGCAGGTCAACGAAAAAAGGAAAACCCTCCACCAGATGGATTGACACAGTGTCTGCAACAATGGGCTTAAACATAAATAAGATCGTGTGCCTGGCACAGAATTGGGGAGTGTTTGGTTCCTCTGTATATAGGGTCTCTATGAGTCGCACTTGACTTGACAGCACCTAACATCATGTTGTTGTTGTTCTTAGGTGCTGTCAAGTTGGGTCTGACTCATAGTGACCCTCATAAAATTTTCAATGACGATTATTTGGGGATTGCTTTGGGAGTGGGCTGCCATGTCCTTCTCCCATTTTTTTGTGGTGCTGGGGATCGAACTCAGGTCTCAGAGAGTGTGGAGTCTTCCAGCTGAGGTAAATCTCAGCTCGTGAATCATGTAGCACAAAATAAATTCTAAAGCAATATGAATAGCTACGATCTTATTATACTACTTATTTGGGGAAAATCTAAAATCTAAACTGACTCTTAACGCCTTTTAGATGATTTATCCCAGGACTCCATAAGGTAAAATGTAAGTGTTTTAGAGTACCTGAGAAAAAAAAAGAAGTAGGTTTTTGTTGTTGTTCTAATAACATCTCAAACATTATTGATTTTTGCCCAGTGCTATTATTTGGACATTGTTGTTGTGGTTGTTAGGTGCCTTCGAGTCAGTATCCGACTCATAGCGACCCTCATAGGATTTTCAATGGCTGTTTTGGGATTGTCTTGGGAGTGGGTTGCCAGGTCCTTCTCCCATTTTTGTAGTGCTGGGAATTGAACTTGGGACCTCAGAGACTGCAGCACAGCGCTCTACCAACTGAGCTAAATCCCAGCTCCATTATTTGGACATCTCCTCCCCCAAATTCATGTGTGGGAACCTCAGTTTCTCAAAGCAGCAGCGTTGAGAGGGAGAATCTCGTGGGAGGTGTTTGAGTCATTGGCGAGGAGTACTCATGGATGGATTAATGTCGGTCTCTCAGGAATGGGCCAGCTACGGGAGCGGGGGTGGCTTCCTTCTCCCCACTTCTGAGGTGCACTTGTTGTGATGCTGTTTGCCCACACTATAACACAGTATGAGGTGCTCCACAGCTACCGCCGGCCAATCATGGACTCTTCAGCCTCCAGAACTGTGGTCTAAAATAGACCCCTTTCTTTATAAATCACCTGTTGTTGTTAGGTGCCCTTGAGACGGTATCCAACTCATAGCGACCCTGTGTACAACAGGCAAAACACTAGTGTCAGTGCTTCTCTGCTGTTCATAGGGTTTTCCATGACAGATTGATTGGGAGTGGCTTGCCAGGCCCGTCTCCCAAGTCTACAATACCCAGTGTTCCCAGGTGGTCTCCCATCCAAGGACTAACCAGGCTGGACCCTGCTTAGCTTCCAAGATCTGACGGGATTGGATGCCACAGGGCTACGGCTGCAGGCTTATAAATCACCTAGTCACAGGTAAGTATTGTTACAGCAACAGAACACAGACTAAGACACCCAGCCACGTGACTGCCCCAAACCACGGCAAACATCAAAGCCACTCTTTATGAAGACAGATTCTTTTCCTATCAAGACCATTAGCATTTAATCCACTCATTCCTCAGTGGCCAGAGAAAGGCCTGATAATGGAGATTTTCAAAACGGCCTTGTCACAAAGCTTACTGGGGCCATTCATCTTGCGATGGAGTCTCCCCACATAATGCGTTCTCCCTGGTTCTGCTGACGTGACTCTCTTGTTAATGGGCTTACTCAGTCATACGTGAGCGTCAGGGACTAACGAAATCCTTCAGACTTGATCCTGCATCCTGTGCAGACCTTTACCATGGCGTTATGGTCTGCCAAGCACCATGCGTTATTATTTTCAAATCCATACACGCTTTCCTGGTTCATTATATGGCACTTTCACATGCAAAGACGATGCATTTGAAAACATTCACGATTCCCAGGTGTGAGCTATGTGACGGTGGCAAGTGGGAACTGGGGAACGATCATATCATGACGTTTTGCAGACTTTTCCCAAGAAGGAATGGAGCATAGCTCTTTGTCACCCCTTGTTGTTGTTGTTGTTGTTGTTAGGTGCCGTTGAGTCGGTATCTGATTCATAGCGACCCTACGTACAACAGGGGAAACACTATTGTCAGTGCTTCTCGGCTGTTCATAGGGCTTTCAATGGCGGATTGAGTTTTGGGAGTGGGCTGCTGGGTCTTTCTCCCAATTATCACCCCTTGTTGTTGTTGTTAGGTACTGTTGAGTTGGTATCTGACTGATAGCGACCCCCATAGGGTTTTCAATGGCCGACTGTTTCGGGATTGCCTTGGGAATGGATTGCCAGGCCCTTCTCCCATTTTTGTGCTGCTGGGAATTGAACTCGGGACCTCAGAGACTGCAGCACAGCGGTCTACCAACTGAGCTAAATCCCAGCCCTTGTCACCTCTTGTTGTTGTTGTTGTTGTTAGGTGCCGTCGAGTTGGTATCCGACTCATAGCGACCCTCATAGGGTTTTCAATGGCTGACTGTTTTCGGATTGCCTTGGGAGTGGATTGCCAGGTCCGTCTCCCATTTTTGTGGTGCTGGGAATTGAACTCGGGGCCTCAGAGACTGCAGCGCAACACTCTACCCACTGAGCTAAATCCCAGCCCTGTCACCCCTTAGGGGAGCAAAATGTCTCTGAGAAGTTTACACGAGAGCCTTTGCGGGGCAATCTTTAAATAGAATGTGGTCACAGGGTCCTCCTTGCATGGGCTTCCTCGACTTCCCATCGGTGTGAACAGAGCAGGGCTGCAGTGCTAAGCTCTTTTCATTCACCCTGATATCGTGCCCTCTTCATGGCGGTCTGTGGAGCAGGTGGTTCAGGTGTGAGGTCTCATACAGAAGGAGAAAAACAATACTGAAGACGTTCTGGTCCCAGAGGCAGGGATCAAAGTCATGGGCGAACTGCAGTCATCAGGGAGAGACCAGGGTCACCGACCGTGAGTTTTCGACCGTGATCCTCCCCACAAAGTCAAGTCAAGGGGAAAATGGCAGGTGGGAACAAGGTCAGTTGACAGGGATGGAAAGGCGGGGTGAGCAAGTTCTGGAAACAGAGTGCCCGCATCATGCACAAGGGGACTCTCCTGGGTGTGTGGCCAGGAGTTTCTGACAAAGTCCACATGGTCCTGTAATAGAGCCTCTCCAGGCGCAGGTCACCTGTGTTTCTGTCCCTCACCTTCACCCTCTCACCTGTTCCCCAGGCTCCACTCACACCTCTGCACTTTCTAGGATGTTCAATGCCTCTTTGCCCTTATTTAGCTCCGTTAGTAGAGCACTGCTCCTCACTCTCTGACGACCTGGGTTCGATCCCCAGCACTGCAGAAATTGGAGAAAGACCTTCCAATCCATTCTAGAAGCAATCCCAAACCAATCAACCTTTGAAAAACTCCATGAGGGTCGCTATGAGTCGGACACAACTCCATGGCACCTAACAAACAAACAAAAAACCTTAGTCATAGACAACTATTTATTGAGTACTTACTGTGGGCCACAGAGTGTTCCAGATGCTAGAGGCCTGCTAGGGAGCAGAGACTGCCCTGGTGGCTTCTGTTCTTGTGAGGGTGACATGTGACAAACAAGACCCGCAGAAAGTGATACCTTGCAGCTGGTATTAAGAACCAAGGGTAGCCAGGGGTGGTGGCCACGCCTGTCATCCCAGCAGCTCCGGAGGCGGAAGCAGGAGGATCGCAAATTCGAGACCAGAGGCAGTCTGTGTAACTTAGCGAGACCCTGTCTCAAAAAAGTAAAAAAAAGGGCTGGGAGCTCAGTGGTCCAGCACTTGCAAAGCATGCAGGTGCAAGGCCCTGGGTTCAATCCCCAGTACAGCAAAAAAAAAAAAAAAAAAAAAAAAAGAAGAAGAAGAAGAAGAGGAGGAGGAGGAGGAGGAGGAAGAGGGAGGGGACCAGAGCTCCCTCCCAGCCCTCCAAGTGAGGACATGGGGAAACCAGGGGAGGTCCTCACCAGGAACCTGCCAGAACCTTGATCTTAGGATCTGCACCCTCTGGAGAGGTGAGAAATGAGTTTCTGTGGCGTTAGCCACCCAGCCTATGGTATTTTGTGACACTCGCCCCAGCTGACCAGTACACATAGGGACAGAAACCTACTGGGATTCTTCTCCTGCAGGGGCCACACTGTGTGAAGAGGCTGATTCTGGAATGCAGGTGTGAGGCCCTGGGTTCAACCTTCAGTACCACAAAAATATATATATATATATAAATAAATGAAATAAATAAATTAGTTAATTTAATTAAAAGAACCAAGGGTGTGATGACGGCTAAGTCATAGAGGACAGACGTGGAGCGGGTGGAAGGAACTAGACACATGAAGAGTCACAGGTGAGTCCCAGAGGCAGGTGGGGAAGGGCCTGAGGATCTGGGGAGCAGCCGAGAGCAGATGAGGGTGGGCTGGGATGCTGTGGGCCAGGGGAGAGCAGAGCAGGATGAGGCTGGCTGGTGGGGCGGCAGGGTCTGCTAGACCCCGATGAGGAACTTGTGTGACTTGCTGCCTGGTTGTCCTCTCCTCCATTTCTCAAAACTCCACTGAGCAGAGTCCGCTGAGCAGCGAGCATTGTACTTCCACCATCACCCTGCCCTGGCTCACTGTGCCCATGGGGGTGGCACCCAGAGACCAAGGTAACGCCATGTTGTTGTTGTTGTTAGATGCCGTCGAGTCGGTATCTGACTCATAGCAACCCTCATAGGGTTTTCAATGGCTGTTTCGGGATTGCCTTGGGAGTGGGTTGCCAGGTCCTTCTCCCATTTTTGGGGTGCTGGGAATCGAACTTGGGACCTCAGAGACTGCAGCACAGCGCTCTACAACTGAGCTAAATCCCAGCCCAGGTAATGCCGTACTCACTGCTATATACACAGAGCCTAGCACAGTGAGTGGCCATCAGCCACTCAGTCATGGAAAGGGCAGCTAAGTGAACTATGCTTGAATCACGATCTCCACCCCTCCTGGCCATACAGGCAAAGGTGGGTCTCTAGATATGCTTTTTCTGTCTGGAATGTTGATTCAATGTCCAAATAACCAAAGACAACTTGTCAAGGATCCCCAAATCCCATCTACAGTGTTGGACTTTCATCGGGCTGGGAGGCCTGCCCCCTGGTGGTGAGGAGAGGAACAGCACCCGAGAAGGGTCAGCCAGTACAGCTCGCTGGAGGGGCCCTGTTCTTGTTACTCCGTTTTGCTAGAGATGGGCTCCTTCTTGTCCTGGGTGCGTGTGCTTGCAGATTGTAACGCATTTTAACACATGGTCAGCAAAAGTCAGTCTCAGAATACCAATGAGCTTGTAGTGCATGATGTTTTAAAGCCAAATTGACTGATTTGGGGTTCAGTACTTTGACACCCTTGGGCTGGGATTTAGCTCAATTGGTAGAGCGCACATATGTGCACACAGTGAGCATGATCAGGCCACCTGAACCCTCCCTTCCTCACTTCCTCTGGGAAGACCTAGCCCTGCCCACATAGGACAGTGCACAATTTCCCTCATTTGTCAGGTCACATCTGGCACACTAGGGCTGGCTCTTTTCTTTCTTCTCCTTCTTTCTTTCCTTCCTCCTTTATTCCTTCCTTCCTTCCTTCATTCCTTCCTCCAGCAAATCACTGAGTTTGTCCTACGTTCTGTGCCAGATGCTCTTCTAGACAACAGAGGGACACTGGAGAAGGAGGTGGCCCTCCTGCCCTCAAGGAGACGATGCTGTCCGGGTACGACCAAGAAATAGGAGCTGATTGGTGGCCCAGGATATGTAGAGCAAGGAGAGCAGGTAGGGCAGCCCCTCACCGGCTGTAGGCGCTCATCTTCCCAGGGAGGGGCCCAGAGGACCATGGGGTGATCCTGAGAGAGGGTGGCGGGGAGTCTGGAGAGGGGAGGTTTGGCAGAGAGGGAAGGCTGGCGCTCAAGGAGGGGCAGGGCGTGCAGGGTGTGGCTAGGGCTGTCGGGGAGTTGGTAAGCAGAGGGCAGGGAGAGGAGGAGGGGAGAGGAACTCAGAAGTTGAAGAAACGGCGACTGTGGTCTGGAGAAGAAGCCTGGGCAGTCTGAGAGCTGCCTGCAGATGCCTGAGAGGCAAATGAGTGGGAAATGGATTCTGTCTTTGCATGTGATAGAAAGAGAACCCATGGCTGCAGGTAAGGAGGACAACTGGGGAGCCCGTATGAGCAAAGACGACTGTTGGCTGATCGTGTGCAACGTTAGGTGCTTTCGCACACAATCCTATTTATACCCCCGACACCAGCGACCTGAGGTGGGGGCCGTGATCATCCCCAGTGTGCAGATGAGGTGGCCAAGACCTGAGAAGTTGAGAAACTGCCATCTTCTTGGGCGGTGGTTTGGTGGAGCTGAGGATCGAACCTGCAATCAAGGGCTGATTCCCTGGCCAGTGCGGCACAGCCAACCATGGAGTGGGCACTTCCGGAGGCACGGGTCGCTCACCACTGGGAATCTTCTAGAACAGGGAGGCAGAGTGGGTCCCTGTGGGTGTCTCTCCAGCACTTACATAACTCAGCCAACTCCAGTCCCATTCCCCCAAAACCCCAGCTTCCGTTAGGACATCCAAGTGTCCGGGGACAGCCGGCCAGCGCTTGCTGTCATGACCACTGTCAGCAGGTGGACATGGCGGCCCGTGGTCACTCGTCCACTGGGCTGGGGCTGGTGCAGGGGTCCCCCATTGTGGGAGAAGTTGATGGGAGCAGACAGGGAAAGACAGCAGGAATCAAACTGTTAACTGTGGGAGGAAATTTGCAGATCAGACAGACCTCGGGGAGCGAGAAACTGATATTTCAGGGTAGGAGAGAGAAAACGGAAGACAGGCAGCTCGGAGACCTTTCACCCACTAGCGGATGCATCTCCGGCCTCGCTGCCTCGAGCTCTCGCCCGCTGCCCTGCCAAGAGAGGCAGTTTGCCCCAGGGCCTATCTAGGCCCATTCGAGGACTGAGGCTTGTTCCCCAGGAAGTCACCTTTGCCCTACATCCTGGAACTCAAGGTTGTCGAGCTCCCCAAGATGGCGCCGGCATCTATTCCCTTGCCTCAGCCCCCTCGACACTGATTGGCTGTTTACAAACCTCAGACCAGCTCCTGATTGGACTGTTCTGGAACCACACCTGGTTTTTACAAAACCAAATTTGAATATCCCTTCTGATTGGCTGAAACCCATATGGGGTGACTGCCTCTGATTGGTCCCTGGCAAGCCCCAGAAGAGTATATATGGGTGATACACGGAGCACTCTGGGCCCATTCCATCAACCAGGACAGACAAGGAAGAAATAAGAGCTGTTGGAGCAGAGCGCTTGGAGTCTTCACTGGGAAGAAAAGCAAGGAGCTGCTGTGGGCAGAAGCCTCTGAGCCTGCCTTTCTCAAGGCTTCTCAGAGCAGCCGTGGGCATAAGTCTCCTTTCCGGGTAGTGCGGCTCCTGGGTGCCTGGCTCCCCTACACCAGACGACGGGTCTTTGACCACCAGTTCCCTCTCATGGCCGGAGCAAGTCCAGCGGCAGGACGACGCCCCACAAAGATGCCCTCGGCCTCTGCTACGAAAGTCAGGATTGAGCTGAGCCGTGCACAGGAATAACCTGCAATTAATGGGGTGGGGTGCAGAGTTGGCTGAGTCTGGGGGCCCGTTGGAAGGCTCAGGAGGACACAGCAATGGGGAGGCACTGAAGAAAAGTCTCCCCCAGAGGGTCCCCTAGCGGAGCTGCACATTCATGAGTGCTGTGGGCCTGTGCGTCTCCTCTCGCCTCTGAAGGGCTGGTTGGGCAAGATGGAAACCGAGTGGTCTCCGGTCCATGTGAGTCACATCTTCTATCATTCCCACCTGGCCTGGAGATGACCCGGGGGACTGGGGAGGTGGAAGTGTGCTCCCTTCTGGGGCTGGGGAGTGGGTTGGGTCCCCAGAAGCCCAGACAGCTGGCTGCTTAGCTGGCTTCCGTCCACCTGCTCTGGGACTGCAGCATAGAGAGGAGACAATGACTCAATGGATTCCTATCACTGGGGAGCCAGACCAGTTCCCACTTGGTCTGGCTTGTGTTTTGCAAGCAAAAGTATCCTGAGGGACTTGGTGTGGCATCTGCCATCTGTTAGGGATGCTATCAAGTGAACCACTCCATTAGGAGGTGGTGGACCGGCCTCTGAGAACCTTGTTTCAGGTCTGAGTCTCCATCACGGTGGTCCCTCGGTATACACAGGGGATTGGGTCCAGGACCCCTTCAGATACCAAAATAAGTTGTGCTCAATTCCCTTATATACAATGGTACAGTGTTTGCCTATAGCCTATGCACATCTTCCTTAAATCACTTCTTGTTATTGTTGTTAGGTTCCATGGAGTCAGATCTGACTCACAGCAACCCTGTGTACCACAAAATGAAACACTACCCAACACTATGTCACGCACACGGACTTTTTATGTTTCAACTCAGATCTGCAGACACTGTGTTTCTTCTCAATTTGAGGCGGGCCATATCAGCAATGGGAAATTCCAGGGACTTTACTCCATTCCTATCATTAAGGTTGACCCTACTTGGAGGAGGCAATTCTTCCCCAGTCATTTCTTGAATGCCTTCTAGCCTGGGGGGCTCATTTTCCAGCACTGTATCTGACAGTGCTTCTCTACTCTTCATAGGGGGTTCAATGGCTGATTGTTTCAGGAGTGGGTTGCTAGGTCCTACTCCATAGTCTGTCTTAGTCTGGAAGCTCAGCTGAAGCCTGTTCACCATAGATGGCCCTGTGGGTATCTGAAGTACCTATGGCATAGCTTTTAGTATCCCAGCAACATGCAAGCCCCCACAGCACAACAAGCTGATGGATATGCAGGGAAATTATCTCTACATAACTTATAATACCTAATACAATGGACACGCTACATAAATAGTTATTATATCATTTAGGGAATTGTTGTTGTTGTTGTTGTTGTTAGGTGCCGTCGAGTCGATATCCGACTCATAGTGACCCTCTGTACAACAGGGGAAACACTATTGTCAGTGCTTCTCTGCTGTGCATAGGGTTTTCAGTGGCAGATTGATTTTTGGGAGGGGGTTGCCAGGTCCTTCTCCCAAGCCTACAGCACCTGGTCTTCCATCCAAGTACTAACGAGGCCCGACCCTGCTTTGCTTCCGAGATCTGACGGGATCGGATGCCACAGGGCTACGGCTGTAGGCTCATTTAGGGAATAATGACAAGAAAAATTTCTGTACATGTTCAGTAGAGATGCAACATCTTTCCAAATATTTCTGATCCTGGTGGCTCCCCAGGATCCCAATCCATAGATGTGGAAGCTTTAGCTGTGGCGGGCCCACTGTACTTTCTCAGTATGCTGCAAAGGAAGATCTTTTTTTTTCCCTGAAAGAAAGCAGGAATCATTTTTTTAAGTTGTTGTCGTTAGGTGCCATCAAGTCGTGTCCGACTCATGGTCCGACTCACGTTTTTTAAGACACTGTCTTAATTATTTCAACTTCTCCAGCATCAATCAGGCAAAAAAATACAGAGCATTTTAACCTAAACTCCTAAAATCTCATGGATAGGAGCACGGTCGAGTCTCTGGAAACAAAGTCAGAGAGGAGGATTCTTAGTCCAGTCTGGACCACAGCTTCAGAAGACAAGGTCAAGTTGAAAACTCGAAATTTTAAATAGTGATGTAAAGCAGTTCTTCTTGTATCCTTGGGCTTAAAACGCAGTAAGCAGACCAGGCAAGCACCAATTTAGCTCTCAACTTCTATATATCCAAACAAATGACAAATTATGTGTATTTTTTCACAGGATTATGAGGATTAACTAAATCACTTGAGAGAGTGGGAACTCCGTGTCAGAAGGCAAGTGTAATATGTTTGCGAAGATAAGTGTCATTCGTGTGGAAAAGGGCGAGGGAAAATTAATTGAGTTGTGATGTCAAAGGTATACGCAGGAGTGTAAAACCCTCATATCTTAAGACTCGGTCCTAGCAAAATCCTTGATCTTGGCCTTCTCCAAAGCGTTTCCACATTCTTCAGAATCTCCAGGAGTCGGGGGCACAAACTTCATCCCTGTTTGGGGCAGGAAAACAAGTAAGACAGGCGCGCACAGCCTGACCAGCACCACAGCTCTTTCAAGGAAGGCGGTCCACATGGTGAAGGTGCTCGATTGAACCACTAGAGGGAGCAGGTAGCACGCAGTACAGTAGTCAGCTAGGGCTGGAGGAGAGGAGAGGAGAGAAGAGGAGAGGGAGAGCGATTTTGATCCAAATGCCTTCCCGTGTAAGTAAATATTGCTGTGATCTCAAGGGAGAATGTAAAAGGCACGTGGGCAGAATGATCCTACGTGGGCAGCCCCTGGATTAAGCTGAGGACATTTGCTGTGTGCGGGCACCCAGCCGCCAGCCTGACAGACCTCCCCACTGGATGATCGTCCCTTCCCCACAAGATTCTGTGTCACTATTTTACAGACTGCGCTGCAGTCTCTGAGGTCCCAAGTTCAATTCCCAGCACCGCAAAAATGGGAGAAGGGCCTGGCAACCCACTCCCAAGACAATCCCGAAACAGTCAGCCATTGAAAACCCTATGAGGGTCGCTATGAGTCAGATACCGACCCTCTGGCACCTAACAACAACAACATTTTACAGAGGAAGTAACTTCAGCTCTGGCTCAGGTTTGAGAAGCCAGCGAAGCCGGGTGGGGTTGGTGCGCACCTGCAGTCTCAGCACGTGGGAGGCTGGGGCAGGGGTGTTGCCTGAGCCCAGGAGTTTGAGGCCACTCTTGGCAGCATTTTTTGTCTCTGAGGTCCTGAGTTCAATTCCCAGCACCGCAAAAATGGGAGACGGGCCTGGCAATCCACTCCCAAGGCAATCCCGAAACAGTCAGCCATTGAAAACCCTATGAAGGTTGCTATGAGTCGGATACGGACTCGACGGCACCTAACAACAAACAACAACTTGGCAGCATAGCAGGACCCCAACCCAATAAACAATTAGTTAATTAACCAAGTGTTGTGCACATGTGTGTAATCCCAGCACTCAGGAGGCAGAGGCAGGAGGATGGCAAATTCGAGGCCAGGGGTTTGTTGTTGTTGTTAGGTGCTGTGGTGTTGTTAGGGTTTTCAATGGCTGACTGTTTTGGGATTGCCTTGGGAGTGGATTGCCAGGTCCTTCTCCCATTTTTGTGGTGCTGGGAATTGAACTCGGGACCTCAGAGACTGCAGTGCAGTGCTCTACCCACTGAGCTAAATCCCAGCCGGAGGCCAGGGGCAGCCTGGCTGAATTAGCCAGACCCTGACTCAAAAAAAATTCTAAAAAGCAAGTAAGTCCTCTGTGCTCCATGATGGTGCCTTGGTGCAGAGTTTCCAAGACAGGCCCGGGACGCACACAGGAGGCTCTGTGAGTGTCGCAGCTTTGTGATCTCGCTGAAAAAACCATTTCCTGCCTTTCGGTCCCGTGTCTTGCCAGCCTAGCTGCTCCTGAGAAGTCGTCCTTCACATCCCACCAAAAGTGACCATGTCCTTGCAGCAAAAGGACAGAAATGAAGGATGGAGGGGTGGAGAAGAAAAGAGGAATTCACAGGAACCCCCCACATGATCTAAGCTAACGGGAGACCCCACAGGTGAGAGACGTTTGCCCGGCTGTGAGGGCAGCTGGACGGAGAAGCCCAGGAATAAATCCTGCTGCTGCTCTGGATACAAAGGCCCTAATGGATTTTTTGCAAAAGAAGATTTCTATGGCAATTAAGCCAAAAATGGTATTATGCTGACACCCGGGTCATTTAGTTAATATTGCCCTTGGGCAGTATTAACAGCCAGGAAATGAAAGCAGAGAGGGGCAGTTCTTCCCACAGATAGTCATAGTTATTGTTGGTTTTATATTTTTTTAACAATCCAAGGTGGGAATTAATACAACTTCCTGAAACTAAAAGTAAAGGCTAATTGACTTAAGAGTAGCATATCCCTTCTTTTGAATACAAGAAAAAATATAAATACGGACCATTTACATGATAGGAAAGTACAGAACGGCAGTGAGCCCCCAAAGTAAGAAGGGGTCAAACTGCACTGCAAGACTGACAGAAAGGGAATTCTCTCAACCTCATCATTTAAAAAAGAAAACTTAAGAAAATAAGATTTTAAAAAATATAGCAATTTCCTGCTTATAGGAGACACACTTAAAATACAGACGATTAAAAACAAAAGATTAAAACTGAAAGGTGGGTTGAAGATATGTCAGGAGAGAGAGGGGAGTCCATGCCGGGCACTGCCGGCTGCTCTGTCCTGAGTGTTGGCGGGATCCATCCATCCTTGAGGTTTCCGATCCCATTCCCAGGCCAGGGACTTGCATGTGCCCACCCCACCCAGACCTTTCCACGTCATGGCACAGTCCCCTACCTGACTCGTGAGACCTTGAACCCTCCCTGTGCAAAACCCTGTTTGATCTTCTCCCCAAACCTTCTCTGCCCCCAGCCTCTCCATGAATGCATTCAACACAGCTCTGTGCCTACCACTGCCTCTGAGAGCAGTGCTGCGTCTCCACCAGAATTTTCTCCCAGACCCACGAAGCAGCCCCAACTCCTCCCCAAAGCGCCCACCTCCTGCTCCCCTGTGAAGTGCCGTGGTGTGCCAGGCGGGGTCCCCTCCCAGGAGTCTCGCAGGCTCCTGCCCCTGCCCCTCCCAGGTGAGGCATACGTGTGCACGCGCGCCCACGCGCACACCTGCTTACCACTCGCCCTCCGTCGGCAGGCATCCCTGCACCAACCGCACCGCTGAGACCCACCCTCCCTTGCCGTCTTCCAGCACCGGCAATCGGCCCCATCGCAAAGTTTAGAATTCTTGTGTGTGTGCGTGTGCACGTGCATGCGTTATAAGTGCACGCGTGCATAGTTTGCAACTCTGTGTGCAAGCGTGGGAGCTGTCTAAAGTCCTCCAGCTGTGGCCGAGCAAGGCCAGTGGATTTTGCTCACCGGTGAAGCCACCAGGCTGAGGGAGGGGCGGGGCATGGAGTGGGCATTCAATGTTTGTGGGATTGTTGTTGTTGTTAGGTGCTGTTGAGTTGAGTCCCATTCATAGCGACCCTCATAGGGTTTTCAATGGCTGACTGTTTCGGGATTGCCTTGGGAGTGGGTTGCCACATCCTTCTCCCATTTTGTGGTGCTGGGAATCAAACTCAGGACCTCAGAGACTGCAGAGCAGCGCTCTACCAACTGAGCTAAATCCCAGCCCTTGTGGGATAAATGAATGAAATGAAAAGCAAAACCATGACAACAACCTAGGTTCCACTCCTAAACGCACTCCCCAGAGTGCACCTACAGATGACGTAATGCCGTTTTATGTCAAATCAATTAGAGTGGGTAAATGGGGTCTTGACGCTCCCTTTCCATCTAGGAACCAGGTACCAGCCCATTGACCAGGGTCAAAACTCCCCACTCACCCAGTCTGGTCCTTACATTCATGGTGCCTCAGCTTAGACAAAGATGGCAAAGAGCTCAGATCCGCCTCTTCCAGGGGCCAGCCCTGAGGGACGGTGCTGGTGGCCCCCCTCTGAGTCACCACATAGACAGGAGGACAGGCGCCGGCTGCTCAGGGTCCAAGACCGGCCAACACCAGGCAGGCCAGCTGGCTGTCCCTTCATGACGTGGCCTGCCAGGCATCCTGCTACCAAGCCCCAGCTGCCTCCTCTCCGGCCTCATTCACCCTGGCGAGGGAGACGGTGACCTGGGGAGGACACAGAGCCCTCCTGGGTGCTGCACTGCCATGTTTATTTATAGAGTCGCCGGGACATGGTGAAGACTGGGAAACAAGGAAGTGACATCTTTGCGAAATCTTTGCCTCCGCTGGTGCTGAGTCAGCCTCAGTCAGCAGTGGAGGGGATGGGGGCGTCCTGCACCCATCATGACCTCTGCCAAATGTATGCAGCCCACCCTGGGTGGGTCCAGTGGACACGGAGGGGAAGCCCTGGGCCAGCTGCATGAGGAAGCTGGCAGCAGAGCCACAGAGGAGCCAAGGCGGCACAGAAGGGGCGCCCAGGCCACGGGCAGGCAGTGCCTGGGTGAGGGCAGGACTCAGAGCTCTAAGAACCAGGCTCATGAGACTTTCCAACGTCTGGGCTTTGCCTCATCTCGCAGAAATTTTCTCCACTCAACACCGAAGACAGAGGGATTTTGTTTTTCTTTGTTGGACTTGGGGGTTGAACCCAGGGCGTTGCACGCACTTTGCAAGTGCTCTACCCCTGGGCTGCACCCTAGCCCATTTTTAAATTTCTGATCTTGAGTAGGCATCTGGATAAGTTACGCAGGCTGCCTCTGGCCTCAAACTTGCAATCCTCCTGCATCCGCCTCCTGAGTCACTGGGATCCCAGCCATGAGCCACACACCAGGCTCAGAGGTGCTTTCTAAGAATAGGCAAGAATTCTATCTGTGGGCCGGCTCTGGAGCAGGTTCAACTTTCCTCTGAAGACCTCTGGTGGCTTCCAGCCCAGGCTGGACATTTCCCCGTCTCTGAGTGGTGCAGTTCTTTTCCATACCAAGGATGAATGCCTGTTCTCTGGAAGGAAATTTAGTCCTAGGCCTACCAATAACGCCCAAGCCTTCCTTTTAGCAGAAAACTGTCCAAATGTGGGAAGACAAGTCCTAATGATTTTGTATGATCATAAAAAACTTTTTGTTATATAATCTCCCTGGATGTAACCTTTTTCCAATGTGCTACAGTTTGGATCTGGAATGTTCTCCAAATCCCTAGGTGTTGAAAACTTGGTCCCCAGAGTGGTGGTTTGGGGAGGTGGTGGAACCTTTAGGAGGCGAGGCCTAGTGGGAGGTCTTTAGGTAATTGGAGGTATGCCACCAAATGAGATTGTGGGACCTTGGCCTTGCCTCGCTCACTTTTGCTTCCCCTTATGAGGTGAGAAGTTTTTGCTCTGTGAACTAATTTGCTCCTGTCACTGCAAATTAGTGTGTATTTTCTAGACCTTTACATAAATACAATCATACATTGTGTAGACTCTTTCTATACTTTCTTTTATTCCACACAAATATTTTGAGACTCAGCCATGGCATTGCCTATTGTTTTCAGCTTATCCCTTTTTTTGTTGAGTAGCATTCTATTATGCAGCTAACCATAATCTGTTTTTCCATCCCCTGTTGACGGACATTTGGGTTGTTGACAGTTTGGGGATTCCATAAATAAAGCAGTCACAACCACTTGGGTACAGCTCTTTGCATGAATGTGTGCTTTCTTTTCTCTTGGGTAAATATTTAGAATGGCAGGGTCCTGTGATAGTTACATTTTACATTTTAAGAAATTGCCAAATTATTTGCAGTGTTTAGACCATTTTTACATCCCCTCTAGCAGTGTGTGGGGAGAAGGCTCTGGCAACCCACTCCCAAAAATCAATCTGCCATTGAAAGCCCTATGAACTGTAGAGAAGAACTGACAATAGTGTTTTACTTGTTGTATGTAGGGTTGCTATGAGTCAGATACCGACTCAAGGGCACCTAACAACAACAACCAGCAGTGTGCAAGAGTTCCAAGTCTCCACATCCCTGTCAATCTTTTTAATTACAGCTGTGCTAGCTGTAGCTGTAGCTGATGTAGCCGTAGGCCTGTGGAATCCAATCTCGTCAGATCTCGGAAGCTAAGCAGGGCTGGGCCTGGTTAGCACCTGGATGGGAGACCGCCAGGAACACCAGGTGCTGCAGGCTTGAGAGAAGGACCTGGCAACCCACTCCCAAAAATCAATCTGCCATTGAAACCCCTATGAACAGCAGAGAAGCACTGACAATAGTGTTTCCCCTGTTGTACAGAGGGTCGCAATGAGTCGGATACTGACTCGGCGACACCTAACAACAGCAACAACAACAACAAGTGGTGATGTGACATATCTGACTATGGCTTTGATCTGACTGCCCACAAAGCCAAGTTCCTACCCACTGATGGCTATTGCCTCTCCAATCTCAGTCCCCTCTATACTCATTATGAGAATTCTTGGCCTTTCTCACCAGAATTTTGAGAACTGAGTGAAGTATTTATTCATTCCCTGTCCCATCTAATTTTTTGCCTTTCCAAGGTACATTTGCCTGCAGCTATATCCCTGTGGTATCCGATCCCGTCAGATCTCGGAAGCTAAGCAGGGTCGGGCCTGGTTAGTACCTGGATGGGAGACCGCCTGGGAACACCAGAAGCTGTAGGCTGGGAGAAGGACCTGGCAACCCCCTCCCAAAAATCAATCTGCCATTGAAAACCCTATGAACAGCAGAGAAGCACTGACAATAGTGTTTCCCCTGTTGT
>VMDO01020036.1:7870-38493 GCA_007922755.1 Pedetes capensis | reverse complement strand
ACTTTTTTCAGATATGCGATTATATTCAAACAGCAGGTGGGAACTGAGGATATATACTTAGGATTGACAAGAAAGGACTCTTCAACAGCATGTTGTCAGGAGCTAAAGGTAAGCCTTGCCTCTCCTTCCCTATTTTATATGAACATTATAGCAAAATTGACTGACAACTAATTATATACATAATATTGTAGATGATGTATATACCTTTTATAAATAGTGGTTGCTATGTTTCAGGTACTAGGAGAATAACTGGATAGACTGTTTAACACTGATAACATATGTAAAGTTAACTAGATTTACCCATGTTAGACAAGATTTACAAATAAACATAGTAAAATTGTATGATGCTGATGCAATACAAGATTTCTAGTCCTGTGTAAGCTGCACGTTCTGATTGGATTGAGTAATTTTTTCATTCTACTTCTGTTCCACCCATGCTATCTGATTGGTTATTACCTTCTAATGAGTTGACAGGCAATCAGAATGAAATATTTCCTTCCCTGAATCTATCTTATCTCTTATTTCTGTATTCTTGTGATGACTCAGCTTTCAATGAGGGATTTAAAAAGCTGTTTTCTTAAATTTTGTATCTGAGCATCTCATTTCAACTACTAAGAAGACATTTAAGATGTTGCTTGGCTCCCTTATTTGAATCACACTACAGTATGTTGGGGAGCATCCTTTGCCAAGTCATTGTTTCTGTATAATAACAATAGCAATACCAACCGTATGAATGATACCACCTTATTTTTGCTTATTTGATCCTCATAATGATTTTGTTGAGAAGTCTAGGCCTAACCTAGGCTGCGCAATTCAACTCATTTTGGCAACAAGTAGAGTAATTCTGGTGTTAACATTTTATTTTTTGAGATGAGGAGCCATGATTATATCTTTTTCCCTCCTTTCTTATAATACATCACAGAATAGTGAGATGCTCATAGGAAATGCTTAGTATTCTTTTCCTTAAGCAAATGATAAATGGAGTCTCCTTTTGGCAGGAACTTCAAGTTTTCTCTTATTAGCAAAATCTAAGACATTCAATTGAATCAAGTAACTTAATGGGAATAGTGACTTTAAGTACCTCAGGAGATTTTTCAAACTCTAATGAGTTAAGGTTTCAAGTGATCTTGAAGTAATTAGCTCCCAGGGTTTTACCAGTAATATTCAAATTCCTGTCTCTTAAATTACCATAAAATTATGTTTTTGATGTCTAATGTTGGAGATTGCTCTAAGCTCTGGAGAAATTCTAGGCCCTAAATAAATAAAATTGTTTCAAGCCTTTCCATTTCTCTCATGCAATTTGATACTAGTTAATAAAGGCATTTTGAATAAAGAATCTTGGAAATGAAATTGCATCTCATAATAAGAACATACAGTTTATCTAAAACTCAATAAGTATATGTGGAAGAATTCATTGTTCCTTCTAATGAATTTATAATAGAAGAGGGAGACAAACCAAACATAAATGACCTAATTTTACTATTAAAAATTAAACTCAGTGTAGGCAATTGTAAGTCTACTAGGAATTTAGAAGGTTTGGATAAAGAATGTACACCACTAAAGGGCAGCAGCAAGTAAAACATTTGTTGGTGCTATGGCACTTTACCATTTGTAGATTTTTTTTCTCTTGATTTTCTTTCTCTCTGTTCTTTCATTTATTCAATCTTTAAGTACTTGGTGAATGCTACTACATACCAAGGACTATCCTAAGTACTAAGATACAAAGATAAATGTGAAACAGTCAATTGTCCTCAAAGAATTTACAGTAAAGCAGATAAAACACCTAACAAATCATTGTAGTTCTGTATGGTAAATACATATGTGGTGGCATATATGAAGCATATAGTGATACAAAGCAGAATGATCAACTAACTGTGTTTGGATGAATAAGATTTCCATAGTGGACAACATTCTAAGAAGGGCATTCTATGTAGAGGTAAGAGCACTTGGAAAGGTATCCAAGCATAAAATAGCATGGCATATTTGAGTAAATCATGAGTATAACAAGAATAAAAAATAAGTGTGGGCAATGGTGTATAGGTAAGATGACTCTCAAAAGAGATTTTTAAAAAGTCTTAATTTGGGTTGGGTATGTATAGACAAGACATAGAGCACTTACTTAGCACAGACAAGGTCCTGGGTTTGATCCAAAGCACTGCAAATAAATAAAAAATGCCTCAATTTGTAGCTTGAATTTTATCCTGATGCATATCAATGATGACATCCACCATCATTGCTTAACTCCACTAGTAAGATTCAGAGTACAGGGATTGTTGACCCCATCTCAAGTATTTCTTGCTCAAATTTATATGCTTATTATTTCTATTAAAAATATGCTTCTTTGAATCTAAGACATCATCAAATTGTAAATGTGCCATTTATTTAATAACAATACTTTAGAGGAAAGATAGGTATACTACTACATTCAATATACACATTGATTGTGTGATGCATCCTATTACCAAGATATCAAGCAGTTCATAAGCAACAGTACAGTGGGAGCTCTTAGGTGGACTTGGCAGGTTTTCATAGATTCATCTAATAAGGAAACCATGACCCCCAAAGGAAGCAGTTCATTACTTACATAGATAGCATTAACAAGATCAGTATACGGTCAACTCCTCCAATCCCTTTGACCACAGGATGACATCAAACCAAAGAGGCCAGATCGCAGGTAATATGAGCAGCAGCAGAGCAGTCCATTGCTGAAGCTACACTGCAGCTAGCTGTTTTATAGCCTGCATTTACACCCAAGAAGACTGAGATCAAAAGTTCTAGGCCATATTATACTGGGGAGTAGGGTGAGAAACTGTCTTACAGCAGCCTCCTGCAAGATGGGGAGCCTCCTACTAGGCAGACACAGATAAGAAACACCATTGAAGTAACTCCTCAAAGACTGCTTATCTTCCCATGTTCCGGGAGGATCACAGGATGTTCTGCCAAGGCCTGGGTCATACTGTAGCTGAGCTTTGTTTACATGGCCCAGGCAAGATCACTAGAGTGCCATAGTGGAGCCATTTTCCCTACATTTATACAGTATAAATAAGTGGATTTTTGCTGGTTGTTTTCACTAAACCTGGTATAATACTCATAATAGCAAACAATTTATACAATGCTTATGTCAGGCATTTCTCTAAGAACTTCACACATAGTAACTCATTAATCTCCACACCAACCCAATTAAATAGCTGCTGTTATTACCCCCATTTTACAGATGAGGTTACTGAAGCACCAAAAAGTTAACTTGCTTAAGGTCACACATTTAGAATTTGGCAGGTCTGAACCCAGACTATCTGAATTTGATAGATTAATATGCACGGTGATATGAGTGCAGAGAAGTTTATTCTGACTTAGCAATACAAGTACTATTTGACCATGACGTTTGAAGGACAGATAATATTTTGTTAGGCACAGTGCTATAAAGGTAAATGGTGTGTTTTGAGAACTATTTGTGATTATCTTGGAGCCCCAGGGTGCACTGCCATGAGGTAACACAGAATAAATGATGTTATTTGTGCTAGTTGTGAAAGCCCTTGAATGTCATACCATGTTCTATGGCCTGAATTGTACCCTCCTTCCAATTCATATGCCAAAGCCCTAAATTCCTGACGTGATGGAATTTGAAGATGGAGCCTTTGGGAAGTAACTAGGTTCAGATGAGGTCATGAGGGTAGGATCCTCATGATGGGGCTTAGTCACCTTATAAGAAGGCATATGGAGAGCTTGCTCACTGGCCTTACACATGGAGAAGGCAGCCATCTGCAAGGCAGGAAGAAGATCCTCAATAGAACCCAACCCTGCTGACACTCTGATCTCTGATTTCCATCCTCCAGGACTGTGAGAAAATAATTTTCTACTGTTTATGCTACCTGGTATGTGGTCATTTTTATGAAAGACCAAGAAGATTAAGATGCCATGAAATTTTGACTTTATTATCTGGGCATTAGAGTTAGTAAATGTTTTGAAGTGGGTGAGTTAATTGATTGGATGTGTATTTCAGAACAACTCTACTGGAAGCGTAAACATAAAGTTTAGTGGTGATTATGATGAGAGAGAAATGTGAGCTTGGGAAAACCGGTGGTAGGCAATTGTAGTGGTCTAACTAAAGGAGGAGTCTGGACAGTAGCAGTGGGGATGAAGAAAAAAGAATGACTTGCCGGGTGCAGTGGTGCACACCTGTAATCCCAGCGGTTTGGGAGGTGGAGGTGGGAGGATCACAAGTTCGAGACTAAAGGCAGTCTGTGTAACTTAGTGAGACCGTGTCTCAAAAAGTAAAAAAAAAAAAAAAGAAAGAAAGAAAGAAAGAAGAATGACTTCATTTTGGTGTTAATATTAATAGGAGTTGGAAAATGGTTGAACGTGGTATGTAAGGAAATAAGAGTCAGATTTCTAGCTTGGGTTACTACATGAATTTGGATGGCTTTAATGAAGATACGGGAATGTAATGTGGTTATCTCTAAATGGCAGACTCAAAGATGATTTTGGGGTTTTTTTGCTCATATGAACTTTCCACAGTTTTTACACTGACCATCCATTATTCTTGGGAGGGTAGTAAGCAATGAAAGGGTGCTTTTGTTTGTGTGTTGTGAGGGTGGAATATGGAATGCAAAAAGGACACAAAGTTCTAGCAGAAAGATATTATGTTTTGGTTAGACTGAATTGGAAGTGCCTGTGGGAAATCTTGTTGGAAGTATCCACTAGGCTGTTAGAAATACAAATCTATGTGGAACTCAAGAAGAAGAAAGACACTAGAGGTGTTGATTTTCAGAGTTGATGGTGTTTGCTCTCTGCAGGTGTTAAAAGATACCACCACAGAGTGATAGCTTTCCATCAGGCTTGGAATGAAATAGATATGATTTTTAAGTTGTGTGTGTGTGTGTGTGTGTGTGTGTGTTCACACATGTATGTGTATTTGGGGAACAGAGTTGAGAGGGCTGTTATGAAACTTATAGAAATGGGACTAACTGGAGACAGACTAGGGGACCCTTGGGATGAAGTCAACAATTAGAGTTCAGAGACATTGTAAATTTTGACTCCAGTTCTAGGCCAGGTATTGAAAACCAAAGGGAATTGAATACTTGAAGTGACATTAAGATTATGGCATGGCATTAAAGACACAAAGATGATGGAGCAAGAAAACAATCCATCATAGAAAAAAGGTAGGAAAGAATAGGAACCTGCCTACCCATGAGAACAAGACTGAGTGAGGAACCGGACCTCTTGGTTGCCAATTAATGGGTATGGAAAAACTATAGGTATCAGAGATATGTAGGAAGATAGCCTGGCTTCTCCATGGGACTATTTGTGGCAGAAGGGGAGGGTGCATTTGAGATACAGGTCAGCAGATTTCCATTTTCTTTTTCTTTTTTCTTTCTTCTGTTTTTTTTTTTCTTGTGGTACCTAAAGGTTGAACCCAGGGCCTCGCACATTCTTTACAAGTGCTCTACCACTGGGCTACACTCTCAACTCATTTTTTATTTTTCATATTTAGACAGCGTCTCACTAAGTTACACAGGCTGCCTCTAGCTTTGAACGTGTGATCCTCCTGCTTCTGCCTCCCAACTCACTGGGGTTACAGGTGTGCACCAGTGCACATGGCTAGATTCCCATTTTCACTCATGAGTGTTGAACAGCATACCGTGTCAAAAATCCAAAACTGAATGGGGCTACAGTTAGTGATATCCTTCCAAGGGGCCCAGTGTTTGTTCTAGGAGACAGAAAAAGCAGCCTGCAGATAGCATGATACTCTTTTTGAACGAGAATGGAGACAGAATTTTTGTGCTCCTGCTTTGTGGCCTAATAAATAAACCATTAAGCCTTTTCCTCATTGTTACCTCCTCCCTGAGATATTAGTCTTCTTCCCACCCTTGAATCTCACTGAGAACAGAGAGAGTCCGGAATGGGATAGAAGTCAGTCACCATCTGGCAGACACAAGGAAGAATCACGTTTATCACATGTTTTTATCTCAGAAAGAGCTATCAATCATTTTGAGCAAAGTGTCTGCTCATCCTCTGAGAATTCACCTGTGTTTTCAATAGTCTGCTTCTGAAATCTTAATTCCTGTCCTAAGGTTAAGACAGTCATATTCATTTACTTTTAATGAATAAATGGATTTGGCTGCTTGCTAATGAAACAGATTACCTTTTTCCATTTTAAACCCTAAAGGATAGATGCTTGTTTTGTTTTATTTTGTTTGGTTTCTTGATTACTCTGACCTTGTTTGATTGGTTATATATCAGGCTGTGTGGCCAGGAAAAGGATATTGGAACTGTAATATGATTCCTTATTGTCAGCTTGAGGCAGCACAGCAAACTTTCAATTAAATTTCTAATAGTTCTCTCAGTAACATTCACTTATTTATAGTTACTATCATAGCACTCCTTTATACTGATGGTAGTGGGAGTGGGTAACAAATCTAATCGTATAGACTTAATATATTTCTAATTATGAAAGTAATGTACAGTATATCTAAAATGTTAAACAGTACTAAAATTAGCAGAGTTGAAAATAAAAGCCCTCTCCATAATGAGATGTGGAGAAACTGAAAAAATAGGCTTAAAATCAGGGATGGAATAAGGGTACAAGTTATCTTACAAATATTACTTTGTGATAAAAATCATTCATTTTACATTTTGATGATGTCATTTTAAGGAGGTTTCATAAAAATACCTAAATCACATGGTACAGAATCCTTGAGCTAGAACTAGCAGAAACTTTTGGTTCCGTACAAGCAGCTTCACAGATTAACATTGGAGAATATCAATACTTGAGAGATGGAACAAAGGAAGCCAGGTAAAATATAAAGACGTTTATCTTATAGTAATTGAGAGTAAAATGGTAGCTACAAAGGCTGGGAGAGTAGGGGGAGGGAGGATTGGAAAGAGCTTGATCAGTGGGTGCTATGTTACAGTTAGATAGGAGCAAGAACTTCTGGTGTGTTATTGAACAGTTAGTTGAATAGTGCTAACAGTAATGCACTATACATTTTCCAAGGCTAGAACAAAGGATTTTGAATATTTTCGCCATAAAGAAATGATAAATGTTTGAGATGAGAATGTTTAACCTTATTTAAACATTATACAATGTATGAATGTATCAAAACATCACATTGTTGTTGCTGTTGTTAGGTTCTGGTCGAGTCATGTCCAACTCATAGCAACCCTCATAGGGTTTTCAATGCTTGATTGTTTCTTGGGATTGCCTCGGGAGTGGATTGCCATGTCCTGCTCCCATTTTTCTGGTGCTGGGAATCGAACCTGGGACCTCAGAGACTGCAGAGTGGCACTCTACCAACTGAGCTAAACCCCAGCTTAATAGGTACAATTTGTATGTTTTTATATGTCAGTTAAAAATTAATTTTAAAGATAAAACTACAGCAAACTGAGAATAACCTACAAGGCTTAAGTTTGTAGCCAAATAGCTTTTATTCCATTCTCCTTGGGTGCAAGGAGGACTGAGGCAATCAATGGGTGTGAGCATCTTACAGCAGATAAGGAGGGCTTTTATAGGTAGTCAGGGGATGAGGGAGGGGTCAGCAGAGTCATTCTCAACCAAAATAGCTTTACTGGTGTTTTCTATCTCTGCAAGAGGGGTCTCAGGGACCTTGTGGTCTCGGCTTGAGCCTGCTTGGCGAACTTTCTTGACCTCAATTTTTTCACCTGAGTTGCCAGGAATGGTTCTATTCGGCACAAGGTGAGCCTATCTGCAGAAAGGGGAACTCAAGAATAAATGTGTTAACCCTGGACAAAATATATTAGCCTTGGACTTACTTATGTAGGAGCTTTTGTTGAGGAGTGCTTCCATAGCACAGTAGAGACCCTGGGCTCCAACTCCAGCACAGAGAGAAGAGAAGACAGAGAAGAAAAGAGGAGAGGAGAAGAGAAGAGACGAAAAAAATAAAAAGATTTTTAAAAAGTGAGGATTTGTCCTACACAAAAACAATATATTGCTTACCTCTGGTTCAGAAGGGCTGAGGTGTAGTCAGTTGATAGAGTGCTGCTCAGCACTCTCTGAGGACCGTGGTTCGATTCCCAACACTGCAAAAATGGAAGAAGGACATGGCAATCCACTACTGGAACAATCCAGAAACAATCAGCCATTGAAAACCCTATGAAGGTCACTATGTGTCAGACCTGATTCCATGGCACCTAACAACAACAACAAACTGGTTTAGAAACACTGAATAGAAGAGAAAGTGTGAAGATACAAGGTAATCCTCCCCATTGACTCTGCTCTCCTTCTTGAAACACAGTTGTCTCTACTTTAATGACCCCACTCCTGGTTTTCTTCCAAAACCACTGGGTATTCCTTCTCACTTTTGCTCTAAAATCATTGGCTCTTCTTCTGTCTACAGTTCTCTTGAGCTTTGACCTTTGAATTTTTTCTTCTATCTATTCTCTTTCCACCAAATCCCATAGCTTTAAATACCATTTATCTCTATATTCCTGACATCTCACATGAGCTTCAGGTTCATACAACCAACTGCTTACTTGGCATCTGCTACTTGCTTAATAGGGCAACTCAAATCTAACACATCCCAAACAGAACTAATTGTTTTCCTCAAATCTCTTTCAAATTCATCTTCCTCATGGCAGTAACATTTACTCAGTGGCTTAAGCTAAAGATCTAAATCACTACTTATTCCGCTTTCTTTAATATTCAATCCATCAGCAAGTGTTACTTGCTCTACTTTCAAAATATATTCTAAATCCATCTAATTTTCATTATCACTGCAACTGCTTTTGTGTTATAAACCACCGTCTTCTCCCACATGGACCATTATAATTCTCTCCTAATTCATTTCCCTGCTACAATGATAGCCTTTCTACACAGAGTATTAAGAGATCCTTTTTAAAAGTAAATCAGATCTTGTCACTCTTTACTCTGAAACATCAATGACTTTCCATTGCTCTTAGAACAAAATCGAAACTCTTGTGAGGGCTTATATGATCTAGCCCTTACCTACTTTTAATTTCACCTGATGTCACATTTTCTTCTTTATTCATTATGTTCTTCTTATCCTGGATGCCACCTTCTTTTTCCTCTTCATTGCCCTCCCGCTCGTCCTCTTCTTTTACCATGTCAAGGATTGAACCGAGGGCCTTGTATGAGCTAGACAAGCACTCTATCACTTTGTTAAATCTCTAGCCTTTTTCTAAATTTTTATTTTGAGACTATGTCTCTCTAGTAGCTTGGGTTGGCCTCAAACTCCTGATCATCCTGCCTCAGCCTCCTGAATAGCTTGGATTACAGGTATGTAACACTACATCTGGCACTTTGGCCTTCTTTCTGATCCCTCAGTATGCCAAGTTATTCCCTGATTCCTTACTGTTCATTCTACTTGGAATTCTCTTCCCTCAGATAATGATAATTTTATCCCCTCCTTTTAAATAATTTTACCTCCTATTTCTTTCTTATTTAATTGCATCAGTTAATATGATGCAATTATATATATGCAATTAATATCAGTTAATAATCCAGAACTATGATATATTATGAAATTGTATATTATGTAATAGTAGTGAATAATGGACATTATTCTTATGACTGTCAGTTTAGTTAAAATAGTTCCAATGTTCCCTCATTAAGTTTGATACTAACTTTGGCATTGTATATTAAGAAAATATTCATCTATCCTGATTTTAAAAGTTCTAAGCATGAATGGATGATGAATATGATCAAAATTTACATTTGTGGAAACCATATGATTTTTACTTTATTAGTAAGTTATATTTAAAAAAAAAATTTTTTTGGCGGTACTGGGGGTTGAACTCAGGGCCTCATGCCTGCATGCTCTGCAAATGCTGGACCACTGAGCTGCGCCCCCAGCCCATTTATTTTTTTACCTTTTTTGAGACAGGGTCTCACTAAATTACACAGACTGCCTCTGGCCTCAAACTTGTGATCCTCCCACCTCTGCCTCCTGAGCTGCTGGGATTACAGGTGTGCGCCGACGCATCCAGCAACAAAATTCCTAATGTGAACTATCCTTAAATTCATTCATTCTTGTACTCACAAATACAATGTGCCAGGCACTATTCTAAGCATTGAGGACACCATTAAAAAAAAAGAAAACATAAATATCACTGCCCTCACAGAGCATACCTTCTGGTGATAGAGATAAACAAATTACATATATGAATTTTATTATACATTCAAAAGCAAAAAATGCTATGAAGAGAAAAGGAGCAAGGGGAAATGATAGAAAGTACTAGAGTTGGTGGTGGCTGCAATTTTAAACAGTATAGTCAGGAAAGGCCCCACTGAGCAGCTAATATTTGAACAAAGACTTGAACAAGATGAGGAAGTGAAGTTTAGATATTAAGTTATCTAAGTGAATATTTAAATCACTAAGATTTAAGACAGCAATATTAAGATAGAAATATTAATAGTGCTGTGTGCAATGGCACACATCTATAATGTGACTCCAGAGGCTGAGGCAGGAGGATTGCAAGTTCAAGGCCAAAGGCAGCCAGCATAACTTAGTGAGACCCTGTCTCAAAATAAATAGTGAGAAATTGGCAGAGGATGCAGATCAGTGGTAGAGTGCTTGCAAAAGGCATGCATGATGCCCTGGGTTCAAACCCCCAGCAACACAAAAACAGAAGAAATATATTAAAGAATAAGGAACTATTGTTAGAGAAAGCAAGGAGAATGTCCCAGAAATTGGTAGATGATTCCAATAGGAAATAATGGGTAGTATAGTGTGAAGATGTGAGATTTTTAATTATATATATTTTAAGGTGTACATAGCGATGTTTTGATATACACATATATAGTGGAATGATTGTTACAGTCAAGTCAATTAATATACCCATCATTTCATATTTCCCTACCTCTAGTAACCACTATTCCTCTATTTCTATATATTTGCCTTTCTAAAAAGAAAAAAAAGGATTCCACATATAAGAGAGATTGTGCAGTATTTTTCTTTTTGTGCCTGGCTCTTTTCACTTAGTATGATAAAGGACACAAGTTTTTTTTTTTTAAATGAAAGGGAAAAATCAGGAAGTGATATAAGGGAGATGGGAGAAACAAAACAGGCACCAACTGAAAAGACTATAGGGGAGCAGTGTCATCAAGGAAGATCCAGATTTTAGCCAGACCAAAAAATTGAGGAGAATATTTATTTATTTACTTGTTTATTATTAATAAATGTCAGTGGGGTACAGTGTAATAAGTCCTTTGTTATATCTACTATGCAACTGTTAAATTTCTGTTGCTTATACATTCATAAACTTACATGAGAATATTTAAAAAGATAAGCAATAAGGAATGATGTACCATGTGTTCCAGAGGATCTACTGGAAGAGTTTCAGGAGTTGAGAACAGATAGGAAATGGAGACAGAATAGGAGATATAATGATCCATATGCTAATTATTAAGTAATAAGGAATGACTTTGGAGTCTGATATTTTTTACAGTTATTGAAAAGTAGAGATAAAATTAAATGAATCTAGTGATGGTGGTCTCTAGACAGATAATGGTGGTAAGGCTCTGAGTGTTTAGGGGTAAAGGGGAATACCCATAGAGATATGGAAGCCTGCAGATGAATACTGCTCCAGAATGATCTGAACTTACTCTTGACTCCTGTGACAGGAGAGGAGTCATGCTTCTAGGATAGATTTAAAAAGGGCAGTCAAGGACATTGCACTTCCATATTTAATGTAGCACTCTTCACAATTGCAAGGGTATGGAATCAACCAAGATGACCATCAACAGAGGAGTGGATTGAAAAATTGTGATATACATACATACATATATATATATATATATATATATATATATATATATACACACACACACACACACATATATGTGTGTGTGTGTATATGTGTGTGTATACAATGGAATATTAGTCAGCAAGAAAGAAGAATGAAATTATGTCATTTGCAGCAAAATGGATGGAACTGGAGAACATCATTTAAGCAAACTAGTTGTTGTTAGGTGCCGTCAAGTCGGTATCCGACCCATAGCGACCCCCATAGGGTTTTCAATGGCTGACTGTTTAGGGATTGCCTTGGGAGTGGATTGCCAGGTCCTTCTCCCATTTTTGCGGTGCTGGGAATTGAACTCGAGACCTCAGAGACTGCAGTGCAGCGCTCTACCAAGTGAGCTAAATCCCAGCCCTAAGCCAAGGATAGTTTCTGTATCTCTGGCAAATAGAAATATTTTTACAATATCTGTAACTCATATGTCAATTTCAATTTAGATTATCTTCCAAAGTATCAGCCCAAAACCTGTATATGTTCAGTTTCACTGAAATATCAGTAAATAGTGTAGACTGGCCAAGTTGCACATAAGGTATTTAAAAATTATTGTCTTCTGGTAGTGAAAAACTGACAGTTCAAGAGTAAACCTAGGTATCTGAGCACTGTGGTGCACGCCTGTAATTGCAGTGACTCAGGAAGCTGAAAGGGAAGATTGCAAGTTCAAGGCCAGTGGCTAACTGCACAACTTAACCAGGCCATGCCTCAAAACAAAAAATAAAAAAGATGCTGAGGGTGCAGCTCAGTGGCATATAACTTGCATAGCATGCACAAGGCCCTGCATTTAACCCCCTAATGCTGAAAAAAATGAGGAAACCTAGAATGGATGACATCCTTGGAACACCTGCTATTGGGACTTTTCATGTCAATTTTCAAACATCTTGTAATAAGATCATATACACTTATTTGAGAAGCGGGGGAAACTTATGAATCACAGAGTATAGGAATATGACCTTTCAGGAATCATCTTGTCATATAAATCTCTCATAAGAACAAAGCAGGAATGAAGCGGTTTAAAACTGAAAATTATGACTCTAAAATAGTGACCCCCCAAAGGCTTTGATATAGTGAGTCAGCTCTAGTATAACACATGTAGGAGAATAAATGAGAGCCTATGAAAATGATTTGTGAGCATTTTGACCTATCTTTACCTCTCTCTGGGAAAGCCTCAAAGTGAATTCCCAAATAGAACCTGAGTAGTTTTGACTACCTGCCTAAAAAATAAGCTGCAAGTGGAAAGAAGGGGTCTCATAAACCTTAAAGTTGTGGACTTTTTTTTCCCTGTTACTTTTTATTTACCAATCTAGAAGGCAAATGTTTGAACTAAAGTTGGTGATGGGTACTTTGGTAGCCTGCTTCTAAGATGTCACTAATGATTCTCACCTCCTGATATTCTTCCCTTGGGGTAGTCTCCTCCCATATGGAATAGAGCTGACTTGTATAACCAATAAGATAGTAAAAAAATGAAAGTGTTTAAATTCTGAGGCTGCATCTTAAAAAGGCATAGTTTCTGCCTTTATCTTTGCAATCATTCACTCTGGGAAGGAGACAGCTCTTGAATTGTAAGGCACTCAAACAACGCTATGGAGGAATCTATGTGGTGAAGAGCTAAGGCTCTGCCAACAGCCATATGAGTGAGCTGTCCTACCTGCAGATCCTCTGACCCCACTCAAATCTTCAGATGTTCGTAGATCCAGCCAATATCTTGACTAAAACCTCATGATAGACCTAGCTCATGATAGCCGCCTAGCTAAGTCACTACCAATTTGCCATCAATAGAAAAATTTGTGCCTGCAGTCATAGCCCTGTGGCATCCAATCCCGTCAGATCTCGGAAGCTAAGCAAGGGTTGCGCCTGGTTAGTTCCTGGATGGGAGACCGCCTGGGAACACCAGAAGCTGTAGGCTTGGGAGAAGGACCTGGCAACCCGCCCCCCAAAATCAATCTGCCATTGAAAACCCTATGAACAGCAGAGAAGCACTGACAATAGTGTTTCCCCTGTTGTACAGAGTCGCTATGAGTCGAATACCGACTCGACGGCACCTAACAACAACAACAACAACAAGAAAAATTTGTAGAATAATAAATGCTTAATGCTGTTTTGAGCCATAAATAGGGGGGGCTAGTTATGCAATAATAGATAACTAATAACAATAAATAACTTGTAGATGACAGAACTAGAATTAAAACCCAAGTCTGATTCCAAAAATTGAGTTCCACAAAAATTGAAAGTTACACCATAAATTTTGCTGTACATAGAGGTGCATGCCTATAATACTATTGGCTCAGAAAGCAGAAGCAGGAGGATCTCAAGTTCTAGGCCAGAAGCAGCCTGCATAACTTAGCAAGACCTTGACTCAAAAAAATCAAATGGACTGGGGCTGCAGCTCAGTGGTAGAGGATTTGCAAAGTATGTGAGAGGCCCTGGGTTCAACCGCCAAGTACTGCAAGAAGAAGGAAAAGGAAAAGGAAAAGAAGGTGGAGGAGGTGGAAGAGGAGGAGGAGAAAAAGAAAGTTACACCACAATATTTTAGCAGCTCTCCTTAGTTTACTTGTTAAAATAATTCATTCTCTTAAATGAATTCAATTTGTATTCTATGTAATGAAAGAAACATAAATACCTTTAATTGTTTGGCCAGTGCCATCCTGTTTTGGCAAATGTTTAACAAATTAGGACTTAAGCCAATCAGATAGAGGTCAATTAATAGGCATATCTATTATCCAGGTAGTCACTAAAAGTACCAATTACTGATGAAGTCTGATTCATGTTTCAGGAGAGGTTTTCTGTTAAGATCCCACATGGAATCTTCTACCTTGTGAGATTCTTATTACCTTTCTAACATTCTACCCATCCGTCCTTTCTCCTTTGAAACCATTTTAGCATATAATTTTAATTTTCTTAAGAGGAAAAATTAGTAATATCTTTTTCTCTATTATCCTTCACTAGAACCACAAATTATGTTAATAACCACTTTGAAGTCCTACCTAAAAATTGTATCCAAATTTCACATAAATCATCCTAGCCATTCTAGCCCTGAAATATCCAAATATCCAATATTTCACGTCTTCTTATTTTAAAGAAGGCTTCATAATTGACCTGAAACTTAGACAATATTTTGCTTCCCAAAACTTTATGTCATGTCATCTCATATATACATAATATATATATATGAGTGTGTATATTAATTGCCATAAAAGAGTATGTATGTAAATTAGAAAGCTGTGATTTTTTTTATTATGGTAAAATACACATTTAACATTGGTGACACTCAATACTTTCACAATGACATGTAACCATCACCAATATCTAATTCCAGAACATTTTTATGTACCCAAAGGAAACCTCATATCCATTAAGCAGTCACTACTCTTTTCTCCATCCCCTCCAGCCCCTGACACCCTCCAATGTACTTTTTGTGCCTATGGAATTTACTATTCTGGACATTTCATATAAATTGAATCCTATAAAACATTCCTATTAATGCCTGACTTTTTTTGCTTAGCATGTTTTCAGGGTTTATCAATATAATAGTATTTTGCTGTGTTTTACGGCTGAAAAATGATCTGTTGTATGGCTATACTACCTTTCATTTATCCATTCATCACTTGATGCATGTTTGGTTTGTTTACACCTTTTGGCTCTGGTGAGTAGTGCTTCTATGAACAAAAATATTACGTACAGAGTTTTGTTTGAACACCTGTTGTCCGTGCTCTCGGGTATATACCCAGAAGTGGAACTTCCGCTGGGCCATGTGGTAACTGAGAATCTTACTAAACCAGTAAGTCCTTTTGGGGAAGTGGAGGTCATATTATTAGTCTCTTTTTTATGTTAACAACTTTTCTGGACTCCTACACCTCTTAGGAAATGTAGTATGGCAAGTTTTACTGGAAGACTCCAAGATGGCATTGCCAACCCACACTTCACATGACAACTAAACATTTTTATACAAAATGCCCACTGATACAAAGGTGGTTTAAGGTCCATAGTAATTTCTAACACTGCACTTCAAACAATGAAGTTTATGAAGAAGCAAATAACCATAGTGTTTCTATATAGTTTTGGTGTCAGATAAACCTTACTCAAATGATAGTCAATTGCTCCTGGACCACTCACTAAACTCCTCTTTTTCTCCATCTGTAAAATGGAACTAATCATCCCTGATTCTCAAGATTCATTAAAAGGAAAGGGAATAGCTTAGCACATACTTTTCACCTAATAAATATTAGTTCTCCCTTCTTCATATGTTCTTGCACTTTCAAACTAACTCCTTTTTAAGATAACAGTACTTTTCTTTTCATTTTCTCTCAGGTCAAAATTGAACTGCCCAATACAAACCCTTCTGAAATTCAAATTGATGTCCAAGAAATGATCATCGATCTTCGCACTCCTAATAAGTGAGTAAAACTTAGAAAATTCTTCAGTCAATATTATTTTTAAAAGTGTACTCAGTTATCTTGCTTCAACCCTAAAGTCCTAAGAAAGTGAAGTTTCAGTTAATCATTCTGATATTTTATCTATATAATATTAAATTAAATATATTTGGAAACACCTAGGCATTATCTATTTTGCAACTATACATTTGGAGTAGGTTGATATCATCAACACATAATCCTTGACATTCAAATAGAGTTTATTTGTCAGGGAAAAACATAGCTAAAAGTGAAAACTCCTTAAGTTGTAAGTCTCACAGATGAATTTTTGTACAGTGGTAACATAAGAGGACCAGTATCGTTAAACTTTTGGAGTATTAGGGGGATCTAAGGTAAAGTTTGAATATGTTCATCTAAAAAATCAACAAAGTCTCAAATTTCTTTTATTTTCTTGCTTATTTCTTATGTATTTTTGAGATAGGGTCTCACTAAATTGAGCAGGCTGCCTCTGGTCTCAAACTTATGATCCTTCTGCCTTCGCTTCCTGAGTGGCTAGGATTATAGGCATATGCCAAGTGCCCAGGAAAACAAAAATTCTAACAGCTGATTTATCACTATATCCTCAGGTTGTATGGATACATTTAAAAATAATACTGATAATGAGATAACTTTGTTAAATATGTTTATATTCTCAAGCATAGTCTGCCTATTACATAGGTTCAAATCATGCCTCCAAAACAACACATACAGTAAAATTCTGATGTAAAATATTTCTCATGAGACATAGATAAATCAGCCCTATCTCTCAACACTAACTCTTTTGAAAGGGAATTGATGGAACCTGGTGTGTTAGATAAAATATCTAAATATCTCACTGCTTTGTTCACTTTTCATATATTGTAGTCCTTTCTCTGTAATTCATGAGCATTTCAAACTGGATTTGGAAGACAGGCAGTTATTAGTTCATTCTCTTCTTTCCATTATCAGTATCTACAATTCTCCTTTCTTGAGCTTAGGGTTCCATGAAGATAAAAGGTAGATCCCTCCTACAAAAGACTAATGTTGTAAACAACCCAATGTACATAGCTTAATCTTTGTTTCTGTAGTAGGTGCATTTAACCCAAAATGATCTACAGATGACTAAATACCAAATATTTTCTTGTTATTTTCATCATTTAAAAATATATTCTTACAAAAAAGTCTCATATTACAAAAATTGCACTCCCTCTTCTTACCATTCACTTCAAGGAGTATCATACTCTTTTTTTCATTATGTTTTATATATGCATTTACTCTTGCACAAACCTTTGCAAGGAAAGTTGGTTAAATAAACAATCAGTCTTCCATGATATTTGCCTGCTTGCTAAAAGCACACACATCTACACACTGTGGAGTTAATTTCCGTTTCCCTTGCACTTCTCACTGTCTCCATCAATCTTTAGGCAGCTGCTCTAGCTATGCTGTCATTCCAGATACCTATCAGAACCCAGTAAATGAAAGTCTCTCACCGAGGTACATTTCCACATTGAGTGTGGGCTGCTCTAGGTCATTTTATACTGTACTTATATATTAAAATAATATAAATGATATGCACACATGAAAATTATTGTACATAATATAGTTATATATTAACTGTTTAGTGCAGAGAGGTACTCTCTGTTAAGAAAACTTAAGAAAGAGGAGAGAAGATACAATTAAGGATTTTATCACTTCATAAATATTTGGCCATCCTTTAACATGGTATTGTCTGAAATTCTATTATCACTTAATATATTTTGGTTTTGAGTTTATTGACAGCCACACCTACTTTCCTTAGTTTCTAACTTTAACATTCTATAACACTATTTATCTACTTTAAGATTTAAGAGGACATTCTGTTCATTTATCTAAAATCAGAACAAGTGAATTTATTTTAACTGAATTGACTATTTCAGTCAAACAATAGCCAATTGCATTAAAATTATCCTTAAGACTCAGATATTTAGCATTTTTCAACCAAACGAAATACAATGATTTATTGAATCGTTCATTTATTTATTGTTGATTGTTTCTATATGTAGATTCCCAACAAGGAGTATATAGAAAGGAGGAAAAATGGGGAAAATGGGACAATTTCCCAGAGTCTCCTAATTTATTTTCTTCATATGAGGTTTAATTATTCTAAATGAATTCTTAGAATATCAAACAAATACCTTAACTGTGATAATGAAAATCCACTATGAAGACAGATACAAGCTAACTTTGATTGAGTGCTGCTTTAGATTATTTGCACCTTTGCTATGTTCCTTTCATTCATATCAATTGAGAATTGAATGATGTTCAAAGAGACTGATACTAAAAATGTTTTCTAAATGGCATAGCTGAACTGCCCCTCAGTAGTTATGTCTGCACTTTCTTTGCAAACAATTGTCTCCTGTAGGAAACTTTAAAAAGGTCACGTCTGTTTTGAACTCAGATATGCACACCAGACAATTTTGTAAATTACATAAATTAAAACTCCATTATATGACTATGAACAAAACATTGTCCTTTATTTGAATATCTTACAAGCAACATCAATTTAAACTCTGCAATATAAATGTAAATATGTAAGTCTCCAAACGTGAGTTAACCATACTGATTTTTTGTTTCTATTTTCATACATTATTGTTTGCATTTGAATAGTTTATAATGAAAATTAACACTGTATGAGCATTTGATTAGTGCCTAAACTGTAACTTCTTCAAAAGTATATTATCAATATAAATGCAGAGGGATTTGGTTTAAATGTTTATTCATATTTTATAGTACTAATATAGTGTAACTATTCAAATGCTATTTTGTGGTAACCTGGATATTTTCTTTTCATTCATTTATTCACTCAATAAACATTTATAGTCTACTAGACACTAGGAACTGGGGTTTAGCACAGTTGGTAGAGTACTGCTCTTGCACATTCTGAGGCCCTGGATTTGATTCCCAGCACTGTAAAAATGGGACAAGGACCTGACAGGCCATTTCTGAAAGAATCCTGACACAATCAGCCATTGCAAAACATATGAATAGTAGAGAAGCACTGACATAGTGCCAGGCATGGCACAGTGTCAGGTAGTGTTTCGTCTGTTGACATAGGGTTGCTGTGAATTGGACTCGACTCAATGACACCTAACAACAACAACAACAACAAGAAGACATTAGGGGAACAGAAGATAAGATACAGTCACGTCCTTCAGTGAATTTTAGTACTCATGGAATTTTAATTTTGTTTAAATATAAATTTCTGTACAGATATCAGACATTGTAACAGACTAGATAAAAACACTCCCCTTCTCCTATGAGTCTAAATAAGTTGTATGATGTTATTATTCAAAATTTTAGTATGTGAAGCCAACTACTCAGGACTAGACAAAAATGCAGTGATAGATGTATCATTCCAATGGTCACTGTCTCTTTTGAATTTATTTCTTTCTGGACAGAGAAGTGCACATTATCATTGGAACTCCTTCAGCTGATTTATAGTTGTCTTTTAGTGCAATGAAGTTACCACACTAAGCTTTCTTCTCTTTTTAAAGTAAATATATTATCATTTATAAAATAAAGGATGAAGCAATTTTAACTCTAGGACAACCTAAATTGTAAACAGATTTAAGGGAGGGATTCTGAGTGTTTATTACACTTACTTTTTTGAGATGCCAAATTTTACAAGCTACATTAAAATACTTTGCCATTTAATTACTTCAGGTGGAGGGAACTATTTCTCATACCCCATCTGAAATGGAAAAGGAATCACAGAAAATGTCTCCTTTACATTCTAGAAATGTGTAATAAATACTTTTAAGGAGCCCAGTCCCCTGAGCTTAAGTCTTTGCAAATGAATAAAGAGGGAATTGATTTTCAAGGGTTTTGTTTTCAAATACTAGTTCTCTATTGAAGTATCCAAGAAGAGCTCCTAAAAAACCAACAGATTCCTTTACTGTTTTGGATTTAAAAGAGATTTTCTGTCCACATTTTGTAGAGACACTCAGGCCTTCTCTAGACTTAGAATGTGAGATAACAAGTGTCTCATACATTTAATTTTCTTGAGATACCAGCATATGCTGATGCCATACACAATTCAGATTCATACCACTATGATAGAATTACGGTTGTCTCATCCCAGCCGTGCACCTAAAGCATACAACTATCTAGCAACCGAACCATGAAGCACAAAATAAACCCAGCAATCTGTCATGGAATTTTTGTCAATGTGTAGTGGAAAGAATGAGAAATAAGCACTTCCATTGATCTGGTATTGAAATCATTTCAGGCCTGATTTTCAAAAACTACACCTGTAGTAGAGACTCAGCCTAAAGCTGTGTTAGTAGAAGTGTTAAAGAACCATTCCAATTTTCAGATTTGTATCAGCCAGCCACATTCTTCCTTCACATAAATATTACTGGCATTAGATCTGTCCAACAAACTTAAAGTTACATGATTTTATTTCTTTGCTTATAAACATAACCTGAGACTATGTTTACACAATGCAAAATGAAGTCAATTCTTTTTAAAAAAGAGAGAGTCAGAACAACTGCTTGAATTTTTAAAGCCCCAAATTGATACACTGCCTGTGTTATATAGGCACATTTTTATCTAGTATTTATACTGCCTCAATATTGGAGTGTTTTGGGAGGGAATCAAATTTTCTGGTTATATATGTTGCTTTATTATAATTTTTATTAGTAATTTTTAGTTAGTATACAAATTAACGGGCTTGATTATGACATTTCCATACATACATATCATTGTACATTGCTCATATTCACCCTTTACCTTCTCATGTCTTCCTCAACCATCAATCCCCTTCCTCCCCACAAATGGTTCCCCTTCTGTTTGCATATCTTGTACATATATATAAATCTAGATTCTTCCTATGAGAGAAAGCAGGTGATATTTGTTTTTCTTTCCCTCTATTATACTTATTGCTCCCTCTCCTCTCTCTTTAGTCTCCTTGCTCCTCCCAAATACTCCTCCTTCTATTTTCATGACCTATGTATTAAAATGTTTAATATATATGTTAAAATCTCGCATACACATATGAGAAAATATGTGTAATATGTGTTGCTTTTGATTGCCTTACTGAGAGAGATATATTACTTGGGGAAGCTAATTCTAGGTTTTAATTTAATATAATTTAATTTAATTTAACTTTTAGGAAGCTGTTGGTAAACCTTCCCCAGCCTGTGGAATGCAGCAGCGCTAAAGCATCCTATACCCTAGAGACTGGGACTCTTGAAATCACTATGACTCTACAAAGGGAGTTCGATTTTACTAATTTATTCTGAAACTATATGAATATAGAGAAAAAGTGGTAAAAAATGGCACTAATAATAAGTTTTAAAATGTTGAAAAATTTGGTTAATGTTTTCCATATTCTCTTTTGATTCTGACACATTTTAGAAAAGATCAAAATTCAATTTGAATGATCTTCTGGTCATTTATAGTCATTTCCGTTACTCTATCAGGAAATATTGTTCACTCATACTAGTGAGCAATTCCGTCTTTATAGTGATAGCTGAATAGAATTTACAGGTTAACCAATTAGATTACTACATGATCAATTACATAGCTGAAATATGACCATGAAATAGTTGGTCCATTTAAATCAGTAGTCTGAAGAACTAAAGCCAATTAATTACACTATGATATAATTGGTTGCATAGCAATTGGTCGCTATTACCACTAGAAAAATTCATTTGACTGCCTTTTCATTAATTTGATAAAATGATTTTAGAGCATTCTTAGCCTAGGTTCTTAATATTGTTCTGAAATATACAGTACAGGTAACAAAGGAATATAAATAATTTGGTGCAATATACCAGCCACACATTTACTTGAATAAAGAGTACTCTTGAGCATACAATATCATTTGGCTTCCTCAGTCAGGCTTTCAGTGCTTGGATATAGTTAGCTTAAAAATATTTTTCTTGGGGTGGGGGCATAAACACTAGGCCTTGGGCTCAATCCCCACTACCAAAACCAAATTTCCTTATCTGCACTAATAATTATTAGGAATGCCTTTTGGGGTACTATGTTTATGTTTAGTCAGCTGAAATATTTGACATGTAAAGGGAATATTTTAAAAAGTATGGTACATTTATAGATCCTGTTCGTTCTCATTTCCTAATTTTCTTCTTAATTGAACTTCTTTATTTTTATGAATTGTGTTAAAGTTACCTGTCTCTTCTATACTGTTGAATACATTTATTTCATATTTATTTATTAATAAATTACATTTTAATGCTGGTGTGACTTGACCTCACATATCGTTGTAGAACTGTGGAATTAGCTGGGAGAAAATGTGAAGAGAGATGAACAACTAAAGTATGCTTATCACTTCCCTGTTAGCTATTAAAGGAATAAGCACTCAAGATATTTTCTGGAGCTAATTATGCATATAACTACAAACACCAAGCATAGTGTGTGACTTGATTGAATAGATAGATTAAACTGAGATTTTGGAAAAATTGATTTATTAAAACACTAAGCTAAGAGAATTTGACATCTAAATTACTACCATGACTTCCTTTTGGAAATAATTGAGAGGAAACTAATGTCTGTGAATTTCAGCCTGTGATATCACAGGACAAAAATAATGTCCCTTTTTTGCTTTCTTAGCATCCTTTTTAAAGGCTGTTTTAAGAATTTGACATTGTGAACTAAAGTGTAAACTCTGGGGCAAGTCTAAGCAGTAACCAATACTTTTCTTCTCTAAAGAGCAACAGTGAGTCAGTGGAAAACGTATCTCTTTTCTCCTATATACTGGCCCGATTAAGAAGACCATTATTACTCAATTTGACTGAATGTGCACAAATCATCCCGGAAGAAAAGGTAAAGCATATTCAGGCCAACTTGCATTAGGCTTTGGTTATGTTGTCCTGTATCAATTATGTAATGAAACAGAGCTTCAAGAGCAATGAAATGTGATCCAGTAATTTATACCCATGTAGAAATCCTCCTACTGCACTGTCCTTGGCTTTAGAAGTAAAAACTGCTGTGGTTATATTGTTACTTTGTTTTTAAGCTAATTCACAGGACTTTCTTCTTGTAATGAGGAAGATTCCACTAACTTGAAGATAGAAAAGACAATACAAAAGGAAAATTATCTTGTCAGCATTTTACAGTGAATCTTAGCCATTTCCAGAAAATTGTTAAAAATCAAAACTGTGGTGTAGCATAACCTACTTATGTTTCTCCTTCATAAACTTCCTTACCTCATCTTTTGGTTCCATAATCTCCAGTAGCTGTTGTGGGGATTTAATCATTCATTCATAAAATCTCTGATTTATACATCCTTTCAACAAATATCCACTGAGCACTTGCCACATGTTTGGCACTACATTAGGTGCTGAGGATATAGTAATGAGCAAAACTGATGTGATCCTTGCCTTTGTGGAGCACAAAGTTTAGCAAGGAAGACAAATGATAACCAAATAAACATATTTTGAATGATTATTACAGCTATGAAGAAAAATAATGAGTACTTTGAAAATATCTACCAAGGGAACTAAACCTAGTCTGAGGAAGGGGAGCAGAAAAGTCTTTTCTTAGGATTTAAAATTACAGCTAATAAATAAAGTTAATAATACCTAAGACCAGATAAAGGGAGTCATGTGGGAAGGAGAGCAGTATGGCTTTTCAGGGCAAAGGGTGGCAAATGTCAAGAGCCAGGATGGAAAGAGCTTGGATCACTCAAGGAAACGAAAGCCAGTGTGACTTGAGTAAAGTGAATCTGAAGGAATGTGAATGGAGGTAATTTTGGAAATGTGCCCTCAGCAATGTCATGTAGAATCTTGTAGGCTAAGGTTAAGAATTTGGATTTTATTCTCAGTTCTTGGGGGAAGAGAATGAATTAACAGAGATGTACCCTAACTAGAACATAACCAGTACATTGAGTCACTAAGACCTGAATACTTTTTAAGGATTTATAGGGTTTTTTTTTGTTTTTGTTTTTTTGTTTTTGTTTTTTTGTTTTTGTTTTTTGTTTTTGTTTTTTTGTTTTTTGGGGTTTTTTTTGGCAGTACTTGGGATTTGAACCCAGGGCTTCACACATATTTTGCAAGTGCTCTACCACTGGGATGCATCCCCAGCCCAGTTTTAATTTGTTTTTTATTTTGAATCAGGGTCTTCCTAAATTACAGAGGCTGCCTCTGACCTCAAACGGGTGATACTTCTGCCTCCACCTCCAGAGTCACTGGGATTGCAGGTGTGCACTGCCACGCCCAGCTAGGTGTTTCGTTTTGTTGCAAGTGGATTTATGTTTTAACTTAAATCTTTCTTAAAATATTTTGTCTGTTTTGGTTTCAAAATATTTTATTTATCAATATTTTATAAAGAAAATAAAGACTTGCATTACAATTCATTAAATTGACAGTAATTTGAAAAAATATTTGGTAGGTAAAATGAAAGTCATTTCTTCATACTTTTAACTGAAACTTTATTCATTTATGGAACAAAATAAAAGGCAAAATATAAAATATTAAGTTTCAAAGTTCGTATTGCAATTTCTGGGCAGTGCTTTGGAACACTTTAAACAGACAGACTTTCTGCACTTAGCACATGAATGTTTTCCTACCAAGTTTTGGGGGACAGAGGTAACATTATTTTCTTTTTTCTGGCTCTGCCTGATTTTCTTGACATGCATCTCAGGTCCTGCAATACCCTTAATCAAAGTTCTTATTTGGATAGGAGTTCTTTCATCCTAACAGATTCATAAAGTCTAGTTGTGACAACTGTTTTCTATCTAAACTTTCAAGTATAATGTAAGAATTTACTGCTACTATATCTACCATTCTAAAAAAAATGGACATTGGCCATCCACAGGTTCTGCAACCAATAGAGTAATTTTCACACTTTTGATCTAGCACATCTCCTGATTTTGTTTTAATATATAAAGCTATCATTTCAGGCTTACTAATTTCTTCACTAGCACCAGAATGCTGATGCATAGGTGATACTATGATGACAGTTTTTGATTTGTTGGTGACATGCAAAAGCAGTGTCACATCAGCATGATACCCATATAATGAAGAATTTATAAGTCGGGAGAGATTTCTTTCTTGTTCTATAGCAGTGCCTAGATAAGTTAGCTTTCACTTTTGCAACTCATTCACCAATTCAATTGAGCTAAACCAATTGTCTCCCAGTAATGTTGCGATTTGAATTATAAATTGGTTTAGGTAAATGAAGCACTGCTTGAGTAGGTTAAGCCTCAGATGTTGCTCTAATCCTTTGCTGTCAGAAACTTTTCTGCAATATAAATAAGTGTTGAAACAATAGCCAGTTTTTGCATATGCCAAAATCAGAATTTTTATCATGTATTTGTTGGGCTTCTTAGGCATAAATATTCTGAAATGATAATAGCCATGAAAACGTACAAGTGTTTTGTCAACTGTGATGCATTCTCTTAATAAGTAGTTGCTCTGAAAATTTTTGACAACCTTTTCAAAACACCAAGTTTAAGGTGCTACTGGATCATTTTGATGCCTTTTTTCCTGGTTTCAGAATTATGGAAATGGGATGGCATGTAGTATTCAACATTGTTTTCAGCAACATAATGGAGTGAAAAAAATCTCTACCCATTCCATCTATAGCAGACACTGTAGATAAGTCTTCATTTCCAGATTTAAAAGCACTGCTATATATAAGCAGTCCTATAAAAGTTTGCAGTTTGATTATGTCTAAATTTGTCCATTCTGGTCTATCCTGTCATTTATATTTTTCATGACGTTTCTCAAGTTTTGTATTTGTCTGTAGGATAATTTCTTCCTGTTTCCTCAGGGAATAAGCAATGTCAAATGTCTCTAACATGTGAGGGATCTTGCAAAACTTTTACAGGATCTTTGGCACCCATTAATTTTGTTGTCAAACTCATTAATGGTGGAAACTCATCTAGATATGGATCTTTCTTCTTTAGGCCATTTGAGTCAATTTTTCCTGTAAAAATATATTTTTTCTTATTACTTTCAGTGCCTGCTGTTGAAGAGCCTTCATCCCCTTCTGCTTCTGCTTCTGTTTCTTCTTCTCTTGTTTTTATCTTCTTCTACTCTTTCTTCTTTTACTGCTTTCTTTTACTTCTTCTTGATCAGTATCTGTACCATGAGAACTCATTGAAAGTTTATCATTGTCACAATCATCCACATCATTTGCATCTTCATCTTTTTTATTAATTCATTCAAAATTTGTTGTGGTAACTCTGGAAATTGAGGATCATCAAGCTTCATAGACATAGAAAATCATTTGGATGCCATTTTTCAATGTTACTGCTGTAAGAATTATAATATTGCATTAAAAATAGAAGGATAGTAATTAAAAAAAAACTAACATACCTGGTAATGTTGGGTCTCAGAGACCCAAACCTTCTTGTATCTTGTACCACTTAGTGAATCAAAATCTCACACGTAACTGCTTGACAAGTAGGCCTAATTTTAGAAGGATACTGAAGAGATGAGTACTTGCACAGAATTGTTGTTGTTGTTGTTGTTAGGTGCTGTGGAGTCAGTGTTCAACCCTATGTACAAGTGAAACAGTATTGTTAGTGCTTCTCTGCTATTCATGGGGTTTTCAATGGTGATTGGCTTTTGGGAGTGGGTTACCAGGTCCTTCTCCCAAGCCTACAGCATCTGGTGATCCCAGGCCATCTCCCATCCAAGGACTAACTGGGCCCAACCCTGGTTAGCTTCCCAGATCTGACAGGATCAGACACCACAGTGCTACGGCTGCAGGCTGTGCAGAATCGTTGTTGTTGTTAGGTGCCATCGAGTCGGTATCCGACTCATAGAGACCCTACATACAACAGGTGAAACACTATTGTTAGTGCTTCTCTGCTGCTCATAGGGTTTTCAATGGCAGATTGATTTTTGGGAGTGGGTTGCCAGGTCCGTCTCCCAATGTGCAGAATTACAGTGTACAAAATGAATGTAAATGCATTTTTCAGATCTGTTAAATTTATACATCACCAGTTAAGTGTTAAGAGGCGAGAATGTATGAAAAGGAAACTAGTTGGAAAGCTATTACAATAGCTCAGGCAAGTTGTTATTCTATATGCTACCCTAAATAAATAAGGGGCTTGGATTTAGCTCAGCTGGTAGAGCACTGTGCTGCAGTCTCTGAGGTCCCGAGTTCAATTCCCAGCACTGCAAAAATGGGAGAAGGACCTGGCAATCCACTCCCAAGGCAGTCCCGAAACAGTCAGCCATTGAAAACCCTATGAGGGTCGCCATGAGTCGGATACCGACTCGACGGCACCTAACAACAACAACAACAACCCTAAATAAAATTTATTGATTTTTTTTCTAATTAGAAAAAATACATGATGACGTGCTGCAAGCAGGAAACTTCAACAACACAGAAAATGCTTTGAATTTAAAGTAAATCTAGAAATTACCTGCAAGCTAGTGCCTCTCCAAATTTGTTTTTTCCAATGCATACCATAGATTTTTTCCCAGACGGGATAATATTGCACAAACTGGTTTTATAACCTACATTGTTTTAATTTCTAAGTGCATTCTTTTTAAATGATTTTGTTCCTGAATTATATTACATTGTGGTAAAAGAATATGATAAACTTTCTATATGTGGGTTTTTTTATTTTCATTTTTTATTTTGAGACAGGATCTCATTGTGCAGCCCAGGTTGGCCTGGAACTTGCTATGTAGCCTAGGCTGGCATGGAACTCGTGATCCTCCTGCTCCAGTCTCCCCAGTGCTGGGATTACAGGTGAGTGCCACCATGTCTGGCTATATGTGTGTCTTAAAAGAATGATTATTCTGTAATTGTTGAGTACAGAATTATATATGTCAATTCAAGTACTTTAAAAAAATATTATTCTAATCTTCTAAATTGTTAATTTTTTGGTCTGCTTTTTAACATGGAGAGGTGTATTAAAAGCTACCACTGTCCAAGTGCAGTGGTTTATGCCTATAATCTCAGCAACCCAGGAGGTGGAGGCAGGAGGATCACGAGTTTTAGGCCTAAGGCAGCTTGCATAATTCAGTGAGACCCTGTCTCAAGATAAAAGAGTGAAAAATGGGCTGACGGTGCAGTTCACTAGTAGAGCACTTGTAAAGCATGTGTGAGACTCTGGGTTTGAAATCCAAGTACCACAAAAAATAAGTTAAAACAAACAAACAAAACAACAAACTACTACTGATTGTAGATTTTCTCCTCGTAAATCTGTAAATTTTTGTTTCATATATTTTGAGGCTATATTTTTAGAATTACTATACCTTCCTGGTGGATTATTCTTTTTATTCCTATGTTATAATGTTCTTTTTTGTTGATGTTGTTTGTTTTGTTTTGTCTGAGGCAGATTCTCACTACGTATTCCAGGCTGGCCTGGAATTTGTGATTCTCCTGCCTCAGCCTCCTGAATGCTAGGATTACAAGCATGCACTACCACACCTGGCTTGCTGTGATGGTCTTTATCCTTAATAATGTCTGCTGTTTTCAAGTAGGTTTCCTTTAATATTAAAGCAGCTGCATCAACTTTGGTTAGTATTTGCCTGGCATATCTTTTTATATCATTTTTCATGCTTCAATACATGTTTTAGATAAGATTAGCAATATGCAGCTCAATTTTGGAATTTTTAATTCAACCAAGAGTCTATGTTTAAACTCACAAGGTTTAGTCCAGATGCATTTATTGTGATTAATGATACATTTGGATTTATCTACATTATCTTATCATAGGATTTTTCTTTTATTCTTCTTTTTCTACTCATTTTCCTTCTTTTTTGCTTTTTCTTCCTTTGGTCAATTCTTCAATTTTTTTTTCTCCTACTACTTTGGAAATTATATGGTTCTGTTTCTTCTTTTTTTTTTAAGCTTAAATATCTAACACATCTCATTAGTTCCCCCCCCCAAATAATTCAAGGGCCTACTTTTAACCCAACCATGCCTCTGCTTCTGTTTTTATGTCCCCAAATTATTCATCAGTTATAATTTTTTACAGTCTGTGCTTCTTTAGATTTACCCACTGTTTACCATTATCTTTGTTCACCATTCCTTTCTACACATCAGTACTTCCTTTCTCAAGTACATACATTAACATCTCACTCAACAAGGGTTTGTGAGTTCTTGATTCTCTCTGTTCATCTCTGGAAATATTTTTATTGCCTGCACTCTGGAATAATAATTTAGCATGGTTTAGCAGTCTAGATAACAGTTACATTCTTTCAGAACTTTGAAGATATTATTGACCTGTTTGGGCCTTTATTGTTGCAATTTAAAGTCCACTGTGTATCTCATTGTTCTTTTGTATGTAGTCTGTCTTTTCTGTCTGGTAATTTGAAAGATTTTTTCTTTTCCCTTTTTGGTGTTTTGAAATTTAATTACGATATGTTTACATATAGACTTACTTTTTGTTTTACTTGGCACTTGTACTTCTTTCTAAGTCTTTCATCAATCTTAGAAAATTCTCAGCAAATTTCTTCTTGAATATTGGCTTTCTTCCATTTTTTCTAGTTTTCTTCTGGAACTCCTCTTAGATAAAGATTGGACCTTTCATTGTATCCTTCATGTTTCTAAGTTTCTTTGTTGTATTTTCCCTTTCTCTTTGTTTATAATATTGGGTAATTTTCTCAAATCTATCCCCATTTCAGTAATTCTCAGATTATTAATCTTGCTGATGAGTATTTCTAGTGACTCTCACTCATACTAGATAACTTATAGCTTTTTATTGTCATATCTTCTTTAACTGGGCTTGTAAAAAGTTTGTGAAAATCTTTTGTGGTCTGTGTAGTGGGAGCATCACTTCAATTAAGTTTACCTTTGCTTTTGACAAAAGTTGCAAGAAAATGATTCCTAGGCCATGCAAATAGTATAAAATTAAAACCTCAAACCGACATGAGTTCCAGGCCTGTTTTTTAATTCTCAGAGGAGCTTTTTCTTCCACCTCAAGCTTAGAGACAAATAAGAGTCCTTGTTTCTCTGGGCCAAAATGTAGATTTTTTTCCCCACTAGTCCAGCCTTTTGTAGAGGGCACAGACCTTCCAGGGACCCAGCTTTATGACAGGATCCTTGAGCCCAAGACCTCATCTTCTGTCCCTGTTGTTGTTGAAAATTGACACTCCCCACTGCACTTGGCAAAAGTTCTTGTCTTAAAGTAGGATCTGAATGGCACATAATAATGTCCACTACAATGATTTTAATGGTTTCATAGCATCATTTTTGTTGTTGTTGTTAGGTTGTTGTTGTTAAGTGCCGTCAAGTTGGTACCCATCATAGCGACCCTCACAGGGTTTTCAATGGCCAATTGTTTCAAGATTGCTTCAAAAGTCAGGCGCGGTGGTGCATGCCTGTAATCCCAGCGACTTGGGAGGCAGAGGCAGGAGGATCGAAAGTTCTAGACCAAAGGCAGTCTGCATAATTTAGCGAGAACCTCTCTCAAAAAGTAAAAACATGGACTGAGGGCCCAGCTCAGTGGTACAGTACTTGCCAAACACATGGCCCTGGATTCAACCCCCAGTA